>JAODAL010055231.1:0-24105 GCA_025379985.1 Phyllomedusa bahiana
GGGGAAAATAAAAGGTTTTTTTTGGTCCCTATCAATTCACCTGTGGTGACTACAAAATTGCTGTATTCAAATTTAACTGCAAAGTAGATCTTTTAACAAAGCTTAACTGACCAAAAGTGAAAAAAACCTGTCTGAAATTTTATAGGATAAATAAAAGGTATTTTTGGCACCAAATCAGTACACATGTGGTGACTACAAAGTTGCTGGATTCAAATGTATCTGAAAGGTGGTTTCTATTAACACGGGCTGGCCTGCGCCAAAGGAAAAAAAAAACACGTATCTGACATGTATAGGGGATAATAAAAGGTATTTTTTGGCATCTATAAATTCACCTTGGTGACTACAAAAATTGCTGTTTTCAAATTTAACTGCAAAGTGATCTATAAACAAAGCTTGACTGACCAAAGTGAAAAAAACACCTGTCTGAGATGTATACGGATAATAAAAGGTATTTTCGGCACCTATCAGTACACCTGTGGTGACTACAAAGTTGCTGGATTCAAATTTAACTGCAAGGTGGCTCTATCAACACAGCTGTCCTGCGCCAAAGTGAAAAAACACGTATCCCCCACCTCCGTGACTTTACAGCGGTAGATGCTCCTTTAACATTCTCTGCCTAACTACCTAAAATCTGCAAATCTAACTAACTTCTAAGGATCACAGCTAAAAGTAGAGCTGTCTCTGTGAAAAAATAGAATATTTCGCTGAGCTGTTCGCTGAGCTGTTTGGACAGGGGCCCAGAGCGAAAGTCCTACTGCTATGAGACGCTGACACACAAATGATCATGAACAGGAAGGGCTGTTCTATGTAAAACGAGGTCATGTGATTTTTCCAGCCAATCGCAACCATACACATCCCAGTCATGACGTTGCACACACAAATTTACCCGCTTATTCTGTAAGTGATTTGTGGCCGCCAAAATGACAGGAAGCGCCGAAAATGGCGCATATTAATAGATTATGCACAGATTTTAACCTAAATTATAAAGTGATCTAAAAAATCCGATCAACGTAAATACCGTGCCGATTTCAACTTTGTCGCTCAACACTACTTATATACTTATCTACATACTGGGGATTCCTAAATACCTACCTATTGGGGGACCTATATAACTACCAATCTACTTGAGGGCCCAATATACTTACCTTCCTATTGTGGGACCTATATAGCTACCCACTGAGGGGACCTATTTACCTACCTATTGGGGGGCTCTACATATCTTCCTAGCTATAGAAAGTGCCTGTTAACCTACCTACTGACAGGGGGAACCTATATACCTTTTTATCTACTGGGGGACCTATATATTTATCTACTTACTGGGGGATGACCTATATATCTATCTACCTACTTTGAGGGGGTCTATGTACCTGCCTACTGAGGGAATGTAACGGTTGTCCTACTAAACAGCAGACCAGAGATGTGAAACCTCTGGACCCCCGCAAGCGGTGGTATAAGCCACGCCAGGGAGCGGAATCTAAGTAGGTCCGGTATTCACCAGAGCCCGCCACAAAGTGGGATGGACTTGCTGCGGTGGAACAGTACCAAGTTGCTACCCCTGACATGACTTGCTTGCAGTGGCTGTCAAAGTGTAGCGTTGTACAAAATCGTGAAGCCAGCTCATAGTCAGGTACAGGCAGGAAGGTCAGGACAGATGGCAAAGGTTCGTGGTCGAGGGACGGAGGCTAAGGATACGGTACATAGAATAACTATAACGGTAATGAAATGCTTCCTCTCAAGGCTCTAGGGCACTATGAATTTGGCAGGGATTTGAGAAAAGGGCAGGGCTTAAACAGAGTCAGTGAATCACCGGCGCGCTGTCCCTTTAAATTTAACTGTAATGCCACGCGCGTGCACTAGGGGGCGAGCGCGCGCCTGGCAAGCAATAGGAGCCTGGTGAGGTGAGTAAGATACCGAGCTGCAAGTGCGCCCGTGGCCCAAGGTCCGGGCCAAAGCGCGGTTTGCAGCAGGTATCGCGGGTGTGCCCGCGACCCCACGCGGGTCCCCGGTTATAAGTAGTGTACCTCAAGGCTCAGTTCTGGGTCCGCTTTAATTCAGTTTATTTATTAATGATATAGTAGAGGAGATTAATAGCATTGTTTGTATTTTTGCAAATAATACTTAGCTATGCAGTGTAGTGTAATCTATGAAAGATAATTATAAGCTGTAAGCAGGCCTGGGCATTCTGTGTGTTTGGGTAGGAGGTTCAATGTGGATACATTTAAAGTGTTGTGTCTGGTAACTAATTAAGAGTGGGGAACGCTCATTTTGGTGACTGTTAGTTTATCTTTAAGAAGCCCTCCTACTCTATACTCATTAGCTGTGTTAATTGCACCTATTTGAACTCATTACCTGTATAAAAACACCTGTCCACACACTCAATGACACTCCAACCTCTCCACCATTGCCAAGACCAAAGAACTATCTAAGGACACCATGGACAAAATTGTGGACCTGCACATGGCTGGGATGGGCTACAGGACAATAGGCAAGCAGCTTGGTGAGAAGGCAACAACTGTTGGTGAAATTATCAGAAAATGGAAGAAACATAAGATGATTGTAAATCCTTCTTGGTCTGGGGCTCCATGCCTTGTGGGGTAAGGATGTTTCTGAGAAAGGTCAGGAATCAGCCCACAACTGCATGGGAGGACCTGGTCAATGACCTGAATAGAGCTGGGACTACAATCTCAAAGATTACCGTTAATAACACTCTACGCCGTCATTAAAATTTTTCAGGGCTCAGAAGTTTTCCTGTTCATGCCAGCACATGTGCAGGCCGGTTTGAAGTTCACCTACAACCATCTGGATGATCCAGCGGAAGTATGGGAGAAGCTCATGTGGTGCATCATCTCCACTCGCCGTGTTTGGAGGAAGAAGGACGAGTGCAACCCCCAGAACACCATCCCAACCATGAATCATGGGGGTGGAAACATCATACTTTGGGGGTTGCTATTCTGTAATGGGGACAAACCGACTGCACTGTATTGAAGGGAGGATGGATGGGACCATGCAAGATTTTGGTCAACAACCTTCTTCCCTTAATAAGGGCATTGAAGATGGGTCATCCAGCATGATTATGACTTGAAACACATAGCCAGGGCAACTGTAAGAAGCATTTCAAGGTCGTGGAGTGACCTAGGCAGTCTCCAGACCTGAACCCAATCGAAAATCTTGCAGCCCAGTGACAGCCCAAAAACTGAAAGATCTGTATGGAGGAGAGGGCCTAAATCTCTGCTGCATTGTCTGCAAACTTGGTCAAGAATTACAGGAAATTTCTGACCTCTAGTTGCAAACAAAGGTGTCTGTACCAAATATTAAGTTCTGTTTTTCTATTGTGTCAAATACATTTGTATAAAATGCAAATTAATTATTTAAAAAAAAAATTTAGATTCTGTCTCTCACAGTTGAAGTGTACCTATGATAAATATTATAGATCTCTCCATTCTTTGTAGGTGGGAAAATTAAAAAAAAATCACCATTGTATCAAATACTTATTTTCCCCACTGTATATATAAATTTTTTAATACAATACCTGTGGATGCTGTTTTATTATATGTTATTTATGATGGCTATCCATAATTTATAAGGTATATGAGTGGAGTTTGCTAAGGGTGGATATTGATTGAGGAAACATGTTTCAGAAGAAGCTACCAACGGCATAAACACTGGGTCTGGGGGAGCAAAGGATTATTTGCTTCCCATGGAATTTGTTATATACTTTGTCCTTTTAGACTTGTTTGTCAGTATGTGAAATAAAGGACTATGCCTTTTAAGTCCATTCCATTTGGTTTGTCTCCACTACGTTCTTTGTATTTCCATTTATAGATATGCGGTGTGAGTATTGAGAAGGAACTCTTCACCTTAGAGCGACAGCAAACAATAAACCCTTAAAAAAGAAATTATTTTGAAAATTAAGGAATTAGGAATTTTATTGAACATTTTTTTCAATAATGTACTTACCTGGTTGAGCCTTGAAATTAATTACATTTGAATTACTGTTTAATCTTGAATTAATAAAAAATTATTCCTTTTATACCCTATCCTCTGGTGGGATATACAGATTGATGCGAGTGCTTATCTTTGTATTTAAAAGAAAAATTAAACTTACATATTTGGTTTTGAGAAGGGACGTCTAAAGGGAGACATAATTAATTTGTATTTAAGTAGACATTGCAAAACATACACTGTTTGATGTTTGACTTCCTTAAAAACAGGGAACACTCCTTCAATCTAGAAAAAAAGGTTCAACCTCCAGTGGCAACAAAACTTCTTTACCATAAGAACTGTGAATCTGTGAAGTAGCCGTCTCAGGAGCTGGTCACAGCAAGTTCAGGTGAGGGCTTTAATAAAAGCTCAGACCATTACTTACGTAGAACATAACAATATTAACACTTATCTAGACATATTCTTGTTTTGAATGTTAATCCAGTTTGATTGCCACTTAGGATCTGGAGCAAAGTGTTTTCTTTGAGCTCAGATTGGTCCATGCCTTATGGGTTTAATAGTAATCTATATCCTTCCCTTTCATTCACTTATTCCCCCCTGGCCAGATAAACATGTCTTTATTTAATTGTACTAACTGTGTAGCTACTGTATGTAAGATTCTCAATGGGAAAGTTTGAAAAAAGAGGTTCACTTGAACACTATTTTACCATACCATTTTTGATGGACTATAAGACACACTTTTTTCCACCCAAATTTGGAGGGAAAATGAGGGTGTGTCTTATCATCCAAATGCGCTCTCTCGGGCCGGCAAGAGGATGAAGAGGAGCGATGCTGCAGGAAGCCACCAGCAGTATTTAAGGGGTTAAACACCGCTGCCGGCTTCCTGCAGCATCACTCCTCTCCAGGGTTCTGCTGGCCCGAGAGAGCGCTGTACAGCGGTGGCATGGGGCTGATCAGTTCAGCCGGCAGCGGCCGCTAACAGCAGGGATGGAGCTGGCTCTGTCCCTGCTGTTAACACTGTAGATGCTGCGGCGATTGCAGTCACAGCCTCTAGCTGAATGAGGAGCAGGGGGGATTGGTTGCCATGGCAGCAGGAAGTCTCATGCAGGTTTCTGCATCTACCATGTATGTAAACCTATTACACGCTTCATATGGGTGTAATAGGTAATAAATGAATGAAAATCCTATGTTAAGTAATACAATAGTACTGCTGTATACAGGACAAGGCATTCTGGAACCTAATGGTCAAGTACCATAGGGGGACTAAGTATTAAAGTAAAAAAAAACCTAAATATTAAAGTTTAAATCACTCCACTTTAACCATTTTACAAATAAAAAAAAAAGTTACACATAATTGTTATTGGCATGTCCGTAAAAGTCCAATCTATAACATATTTTATCCCGTACGCTGTACAATAGTACTGCTGTATAGTGTAGAAGAAAAAAAAGTGTAGTGTATAGTGTAGAAAAAAAAATGTCAAACGTCAAAATTGTGTTTTTTTGTTAATTTGGAATAAAAGGTGATCAGTCACATCTATCCCAAAATAGTACCAATAAAAAATATACTTCATCCCGGACTTTTTGCTTCAAATTCTTTTTTTCCTATCTTACTCCTCTAAAACCTACGTGCGTCTTTTGGTTCGAAAAATACGGTATATAAAGGATTATGACAAAAGGAATAAAACTCCTTTGATCAAGCTTTTGCCTCCTCAATATAGTTATTAATAACACAGTCTTCTAGAGCACTGGTTGGCACCAGGTAAAGAATGTAAAGAATGGATTAAATGTCTCAAAATAGTATATTTCTAAAAACAAAGATTGACCAGTCTATCTTTTGTATTGCTACTTTTGGATGTGAAAACTGAAGGATAAAGTGGAATAGGAAATGCACTGACGTGAACACTTGAGTAAACTGGATGGGAAGAACAAAAGCTGTTTCTTGACCAAATCAAACAATGTAATGCATAAACAGATAGAAGCTATCTAAGAAAGCCTAAGAAACGTGGAAGAGACAAAGGGAAAAGACCCAGTAATCAGCTGTGTGGCTAAAATCCCAGAAATTATGTATTGAACTTGAAAATCTGAAAGCTAGAACACATCATTATGGAGAAACACTACTTATTTAGGGATAAAGAACTGAAACAAGTAAGAATTCCTGTAATTATAGAATTATAAAAATGTTACCGAAGTATGTCTACCATATTTTCTAGGACTACTCAACAACAGCTGTAAAGGGGTGAGTGGTCATCTATGGAAATTGTTATTAGTTTTTCACACTCATTTTAGTAGGTATTCCTTGGTAGAATGGTAGGAGACCTAGGATATCTTGTGATCTGGCATTCACAAGTTAAGGATGTTTTATACAATTTAGTAGCTCATTGGTTTAGAAGTGTCTCAATCTGTGACTGTCATAAAAAGGACAGGAAAGTCCAGCTCGGGGGAAAAGTGGATCATGTAGCTCCCCCAATAATATCATCAGTGTAGGAAAACGATCCTGCTTATCAGTTACAAAGCACTACATGTCTATATGGTAAAAAACTAAACTTTCAACGTAAAGACTCACATCTTTATGGTGCCTCTCCCTGATCGGGAATATTACCCCTTTTGTGCTATGTCTAGAGCCTTTCATCCAGCCAAAAGTCTGCTCTCGACTGAAGAGGGGAAAACATCCTGAAACGACTATTTGCAGATGAGTAACTGGCTTGGCTTTAAATTCCTAGTCAAGTTTTAAGGCTCTTCAAGGGGTCAGATGTGAAGGAATGTTATTTACAATTGGTTGGACTGGAGTCTTAGCTCTCTTCACATTAGCTTATTTGAATATTTCAATTTTAGTGGAGCATTCATAGCTTTTAAAGGGAATCTATCAGGTGATTTATGCTGTCCTATCTGAGAGCAGAATGTGATAGAGGGAGAGGAGCTGAACTTTGTGATATATAGGGTTATATGATAGGAGAGAGAAGCTGAGCTCTGTGATATATAGGGTTATATGATAGAGGGAGAGGAGCTGAGCTTTGTGATATATAGTGTTATGTGATAGAGGGAGAAAAAGCTGAGCTTTCTGATCTATAGGGTTATATGATAGAGGAAAGAAGCTGAACTCTTTGATATATAGGGTTATATGATAGAGGAGAGAAGCTGAGCTCTGTGATGTTTACATTTATATGATAGGGATATATATATATATATATATATATATATATATATATAATACACTAGTGAGAGGCAACCAAGTGTTACGTCAGACCTATTTACATCAGCGTGGTCTGTGTGCTAGACGACCTGACCCCACCACCTCTTACAGGCATCACCGTCATGCATGGGCCAGGGAGCATCTACGCTGGAAGAGGAACCAGTGGTCCTCAGTGCTGTTCAGTGATGAAAGCTGATTCACTCTGAGCAGAAATGATGGCCGCCAGCGAAGCTGGAGATGTCGACTAAAGCACTATGCATCAGCCAAGTAAGGTACCCTTGCCGGTCGTCTAGCATGCAGACCAAACTGATGTAAATGGCTATGAATGGTCTGACATGTCACTTGGTGCCTCTAACCTCCCTTAAATGTGCCTGGAGTTGTGTGACATTCATCATCAGGACGTCCACTTCTTTGCCTTTCTGTGACTCTTCCAGTCTCTCTGTATCTCTGTTACCACCTACTGATGACACGACACTCTAAGCTCAGTGGCCATTTCCATCTGACAGCATCCTGCTTGAAGCCTTACAATGGAGAGGTACCGATGATCAATGGTAAGGTGCTGTCTTAGTCTCATGATGTCAAAATGTCATCAGCTTTTTGTGAGTAGTGTTTGAATACACACACAGACACAAATATTTGATGTAAATATGGTATGTACATTTGATGTGTGTGTGTGTGTGTGTGTATATACCAAATCTGCAAAAAATCTATGTATACACACACTAGTAGGTACACTTTTATTTGAAATTATTTTTTTTAATCAGCTCTAAAGACTTTTAGCTCAGGCTGAGTTGCTTACTTTGTTAATCAGCTGATATTGCTGCCAGCTGCCCAGCTGCAGTAGCGGCTTTAGAGAGGGCCAGATGACTCTTAAGTAGTCATTCTGCATCTCAAGGTCTCCTGTCCCCACTGTGGAGCCTTCCATCCTGTATCAGAAGTCTGTCAACCTGACCAGGAAGAGTCTATCCTAATAAATATACTCTACATTCTAGGATAGGTTTCTGTTCCAGAAAGAGCACAGCGGTCATTTTGACTTAGAGTAACGATTATATCCTAGAAAAAACGAGCAGGTTTTTGTTTCTCTTTTAATAAAGGAATTTACTTTGTTTTATTGTGACATTTGCTTCATTTATTTTTCCCCTTTGAAAGACAATGTCAGACCAGCTTACCCCCCCCCCAAATACAATGATTGACAGCTTTCTTTGTCTCAGTGTGTGTATGGAGCAAACTATCAATCACTGTATGTGGGCAGGGTCAGCAGTACTTTCAGTTTCACTTTTGAGATGTTCTCTGCTTTTTACTCAGTAATTCAGCATCAAATCATATAAACCTACATATCACAGAGCTCAGATCTCTCTCCCTCTGTCACATTTTTCTCTCAGATAGGGCAGCAAAAATCACCTGACAGGTTCCCTTTAAGTCTTCTTACACCTTTGTGGTGCCTCCTTCTAATAAAGAATATTACCTCTTTTGAGCAATGTTAAAACTGTACACTGTGATTACATGTGAGATTTAATGTGTAATCGTATTGTACGCTGCGGGAGAGAAGTGACAGGTCACTTCTTCGCAGTGCTTACGCGCCGCTGATAAAAGAAGTGAATGGAGCTGCCAGGGGGCCGCCCACCGTGTCCTTGGGAGTACGCGCTGATCAGCACGTGCTTCCGAAACACACGGCGTACTGCGGCGCGTACAGTATGCATCTCAGTACGCCGTGTGAACATACTCTAACAGCTCATTGTTTTCTCACCTAGATCTTCTGCTGTCTCTTAGAGGTGAAGAACTTTCCCAGGTCTCATTTCCGGTTTTCTATGCTGCTTCAACAAACTTTAACTTTGTACACCTTCCACCGGATAGTGGACAACCTGTTTGCTATCCAGAGGAATCTTCCTTCCCTCATGTCCTCCAATCTCCTGCGCCTTGAGGGACACACTCCTCTCCCTCCTGTGCTATTGCTTGAACTCTGCAACTGATGACTCTACACTGACACACTCTGCAGCGCTGATCCCCCGCTGCACCAGCTGGCCCCCTTGCTCTCCAGCCCAGCTCCACCCACTGAGCTCAATGATTGGCTGCCCAGCTCTGGCTAACTAACTACAAACAGAGACTAAACCTATGAACTATTAACCCCTTGTCTGCTATAACCAGGTCACCCTGGTTTTCCATAGAAACCCACTGTATTAACAGTTCTAATACAAGTATAACCCTGTCCCTACATACCCTTACCAATTCATATCTGGCCAAGCTATTTCTTGTTTCCTTCCTCCTAGCTCGCAGAGTGTACTAAATAAAGTTTGCTAATACCTTATAAAATCTAGTTTAAAATAGGGAACATTTACCAAACCTTGTTATGTAACATTGTTAGGGTCCATTCACATGACAAGTTTTTGGTCTGATTTTCAGACGGTTTGCGGACTTGAAAACCGTCTGAAAACCAATCAGAAATCGTCCCCATAGACTTTAATAGAAAATCTGCTCACTAGTCTACACTAAACAGATTTTTAGCCGCAGGCATTCTGAAAAATTCTGTACATGCACAATCTTCCGCCCAGTTTTCGGGCAGAAGGTGTGCAATTCAAAGGTTATGTGGAACGGGTGAATCCGCAAACCACAGACAGAACCGTCCCCCCAAACCATGAAAAAGACGATAAAATACCGACCGGATTCTAAAACAGAATCTGACTGGTATTTTGTATATGCCGTGTGGACGCATCCTTACTGTGCTAGAGAACAAAGGTTCCAGGACTTGGTAAATATGCTTTAGTAATTTCATATTATTTCCTATTATATATATATATACAGAGATTGTCAGAATTGAAATAAGTCCCTGTCTCCATTGGGAGTCACGAATTCAATTTCCTACCTCTGACATACATAAGTACTATGGATAATGTCACAAAGATCACTAAACCTCTGTATGTTTCTAAAATGTAGATCATGATGGAAACCACAGTTACTAGAGAAAATTCATGTAAACAGGGGAAAACACATTGGCTGTGGCTCGGTTAGAGGTTAGGGCAATGAACAAAGTAGAGTTCTGGGGAAGGGACAGGGGAAAGAAAATTGAATTTAAAGGAAAAAAAAACATTTTTATTTAGTTAAAATAGTAAAACAATACAAAGAATAATATATGAATTTTGTGTCGCAATAAAGGTTCCCAATAGATCTAAGGGTAGGTTCACATGATGTACTGCGGCATGTACAGTACATCGTGTGTTTCGGGAGCTCGCGCTGATCAGCACGTACTCCCTCAGCGGGGGGGTGGGGGGGGGGCGCCGCCCCCATAGACATGCATTACTAGCAGCACTTATTCGCTGCTAGTAATTGACATGGCACTTATCTCCCCACGCATACAGTACGATCATATTGTACGAGCGGGGAGAGCAGGCGTAATCCATAGTTCTCTATGAGAGATTTCTCCGCTTATTACGCCCCGCACACCACGAAATACGCTGTGAAATGGGCCCCAAAATAAGCCGTGTGAACATACCCTAACAGTACATAACCGATGCTATTAACTTATACAGCTCAGCTCCTAAAATAAACTAGCCATGTTGATGAAGAAATAAAAATATATGACTCTTAAAAGGCAGGAATGAAAAACAAGCCACTACCCGAACTGACTTCTTCTTTGTGGCCAGGACCCTAATGTTAATGCCTGTTATACCAGTGCTGCCAACACTGCTAACCACTAAACACTAATGGGCCATTTACCGGTATTTGGTCTGTTTTTGGCACGAAGGGGGACAGCTGTTCTCCGCGGTTTGCGGATTCAAGCCCTCCCATTTCGCACCGACATGTTCATGTTCCGCCTGAAAACCAAGCGGAAGAATGAACATGTGCTTAGACCACCGGCGGTCTAAAAACCGTCTGACGGAAAATCCGTGCAGTGGGGACTGCTGCACACATTTTCCATTGAGGTCCATGTATAAGGTTGACAGCCACTGAAGACCGAAAACCGTCTGTAAATCCAGCTGAAAACCTTTGCCGTGGGGACATGCCTTAAGGGATATGTATGAAAACTGTCCAGGTCTAAGACTTTCTTTGTTGCCCATAGCACCCAATCAGAGCGCCCCCTTCATTTTTTCAGAGCACATAAATTGAAAGGAGAACTCTGATTGGTTGCTGTGGGTAACAAAGAAAGTCTTAGACCTAGACAGTTTTCAGACAGTTATATTTACTTACTTCATATGTCACCCAAAACTGAATTTTCAGTTTTGAGCAGAATAGTACTTTAAGGTTGTCAATGGTTACATGTGCTTTTTTTCTACAATGTTTTATTCAAATAAGACCTCACAGACCTCATCTAAACTCCCCTCTGGTACATAATACAGACTGACATAGTCATAAGTATGTAGCACCTGCATAACTTCATATATCCTGCAAACCCCAATTACAAATGAAATAGAGTTAAAAAGAAGTATAGGACATGGTGAATTAGAGTACATGGAGAAAGGACAGCAGAATCATTTATGAATGCAGCCTAGAGGTGAATAGGTCACCAAAGACTGGAAATGAATAGTTGATTGCAAGGATAGAAGAACAAACCCAGAAGAATCTTTATGATTAACATCAAAAAGGAACTGGAAATTGCCTTAGGACGAAAAAAAATGTTAAACAGTATAAGAGAAAGAAATCAGTGATAGAGAAATTGTAACAAATCACAACCATTGATTTCTAAGCTTGCTAGGAATTGAGGAAGGTAATGTGAGGGTACGTGATTAGATATTTATATGCTAATTAATGAAGTGGATCTTACTGGACTAGAGTTTTGAAATGTTATGTTACATTAAAGGGGTTTTCTCACCATGCTGTTTCACAGAGTCACAGGCAGCTTCAGACTCACTGTTCCTGGTTAGGTTGTAGGTGGTTCTATAGCAGTGATTAGCATATAAGCTCTGCTATTCCTAGATGATCCTGTTAGGGTATGTCCACACAGCAAGGGTTTTAAGTCTGGTTTTCAGACGGCTTTTGGATTTGAAAACCGCCTGAAAACCAACTGTCAACCATTCCTGTAGACGTCAATAGAAAAATCCACCCAGTAGTCTACGCTGCACGTTTATATATATATATAATATATATATATATATATATATATATATATATATATATATATATATATATATATATATATTATATATATATATAATATATATATTATAAAAGCATATACTGTAATGCATAAAAACCTGCAGTACGGCCATCCAGCTGAGGATATTTATGAACGCTCCACCAGTAACACTCCCATTTCTGCAATCTCACTTTTAGTCCGTAAGGTATGGTCAAACGGCATACATGTACATTACACGGCACAATACACTGGGTGTTTTAGAAGTACGTGCTGGACAGAGCGCACTTCTAAAGCGCGGAGAAGACGGGGTGGTCCCATTCAACTCCATTATCTTTGGCGCGTAAATGCCGGGAAGATTTGACATTTTACTTTTTTCAACATACAGTTGAAACCAGATGTTTACATACACTATATAAAAAGAAACATATGCATGTTTTTCTCCCTATCTGACATGAAATCAGAATAAACCTTCCCTGTTTTAGTTCAATTAGGATTATCAAAATTATTTATATTAGCCAAATGCCAGAATAATGAGAGAGAATTTTTTTAAAGCATCTTTATTTCTTTCTGCAAAGTCAAAAGTTTACATACACCAGGATTACTATGCCTTTCAACAATTTTGGACAGCCTATATGATGATGTAATGTCTTTGGAAGCTTCTGATAGGTTTATTGGAAACATCTGAGTTAATTAGAGACACACCTGTGTATGTATTTTAACCATCACCAGAAACACACTGCTTCTGTGTGTAACATCATGGAAAAGTCTAAAGAAATTAGCCAAGATATCAGAAAGAGAATTGTGAACTTGCACATGTCTGGATCATCTTTAGGTTCAATTTACAGATACCTGAAGGTGCCTCGTTAATCTGTACAAACAATTTTACACAAGTACAAACACAGATGGAAATGTCCAGCCATCATATTACTCAGGAAGGAGATGGGTTCTGTGTCTCAGAGATGAATGTGCTTTGGTTTGACATGTGCATATAAACCTAAGAACAAAAGCAAAATAACTTGTGAAGATGCTGGTGGAAGCTGGTAAGATTTGGTCATTATCCACAGTGGAACAAGTACTGTATCAACATGGGTAGAAAGGCCACTCTGCCAGGAAAAAGCCATTACTCCAAAAGAAACATAAAAGCCAGATAAATGTTTGCAAATGCACGCAGGAATAGTGTTGATCGAACCGTTCGAGAAAAGTTACTTTCGAGTCGAACTTCACGATTTTTTTAGATCTTGAGCCGAACCGGACATTTTGCTGTTCCAGTAAATGTTCACGTTCTACATCACGTTCGACATGCTTTTTTAATAGTTTTTAGGCGCATTAAATCAGTGTAAAGTGCACCTGAAAGTATGATCCTCTCAAAAATCTGGCATCAGGTATACCTTGCATAGTAAGCATAATGCACCTAAAATTTGCATTGTGCAAATTGCGGCACATAGCATATCATTGGTAGTGTAGGTAATGCGCCTATCTAGGCGCATTGTGCACGGAGGCGCATAGCATATCATTACAAGTGTGTATGTGTTAGGCGCATTTAATATTGTTGTAATGATAAGTTATGCACCTTTGTGCGCGATGTCTCTTGATAGGCGCATTACATACTCTACCAATAAAATGCAATGTGCCGTGATTAGCGCAAATCGCAGCACATAGCATATCATTGGAAACATTTGTAATGCGCCTATCGAGGCACATCCCGCACAGAGGCGCATAACATAATTACAAGTATATGAAATGCACCTAACACATATACACTTGTAATGATTAGTGATGAGCGATTATTATCGACAAAGTTGAAATCGGCACGGTTTTTATGTTGATCGGATTTTTTCGATCACGCGATATAATTTAGATGAAAATCTGCGCATAATCTATTAATGTCGCGCCATTTTCGGCGCTTCCTGTCATTTTGGTGGCCAGCAAATCAGCTTACAGAATAGAGCAGGGTGAGCTGTGTGTGCGACGTCATGACTGGGATGTGTATGGTTGCGATTGGCTGGAAAAATCACATGACCTCGTTTTACATAGAACAGCCCTTCCTGTTCATGATCAGTGTGTGTCAGTGTCTCATAGGAGTAGGACGTGCGCTCGGTCTCTGTCCAAACAGCTCAGCAAACAGCTCAGCGAAATTGTTCTATTTGTTCACACAGACAGCTATGCTTTTAGCTGTGAACATTAGAACTTAGGTAGATTAGAGATTTGCAGATTTTAGGTACTTAGGCTGAGAATTTTAAAGGAGCATCTAGCCCTGTAAAGTCACGGGGGGGAGCGGAGAGGGGGCCACGGGCGAACACAGACAAGCTCTTTAAAGGATAGTGGATATTGTGCAGCCCAGACTTTGTTTAGACATTGCATTGCAATGGCTTTTTATTAACAGTTTTCTGGTGAAATATTACTTGTATGTTGGGCAGCCTGAACTTATATTAGGATACAGATCTTTTCTAGTAACTGCAGGTGTATTTGTTAGGTGCAAAACTCCACTTTTATTATCCGTATACATTTCAGATAGGTGTTTTTTCACTTTGGCACAGTCCAGCTTTGTTGATAGAGGCACCTTGCACTTAAATTTGAATACAGCAATTTTGTCGTCACCGCAGGTGTATTTTTAGGTGCAAAAAATACCGTTTATTATCTGTATACATTTCAGATAGGTGTTTTTTCACTTTGGCACAGTCCAGCTTTGTTGATAGAGGCACCTTGCACTTAAATTTGAATACAGCAATTTTGTCGTCACCGCAGGTGTATTTGATAGCTGCAAAACTCCACTTTTATGATCCATATTCCTTTCTGAGACCTTTTCACTTTGGCTCAGTCCAGCTTTGTTGATAGAGGCTCCTTGCACTTAAATTTGAATATAGTAATTTTGTAGTCACGCATGTGTATTTTTTAGGTGCAAAACTCACTTTGTTTAGTCGTATACCTTTCAGATACCTTTTCAACTTTGGCGGCAGTCAGCTTTTGTTGATAGAGGCTCCCTTGCACTTAAAATTTGATACAGCAATTTTTTCGTCACGCAGGTGTATTTGTTAGGTGCCAAAACTCCACTGTATATTATCCGTATACTTTCTGATAGGTGTTTTTTTCATTTGGCGCAGTCCAGCTTTGTTGATAGAGGCACTTGCACTAAATTTGAAGTACAGCATTTTTGTGTCACCGCAGGGGTATTTTTAGGTGCAACAAATACCGTTTATTATCCGTATACATTCAGATAGGTGTTTTTTCACTTTTGGGCAGTCCGCTTTGTTGATAGAGGCACCGTGCACTTAAATTTGAATACAGCAATTTTTGTTAGACGGTCATGCAGGTGTATTTTAAGTGCATCAAATATACCGTTTATTATCCTTGTACATTTCAGATAGGTGTTTTTTCAACTTTGGCGCAGTCCAGCTTTGTTGATAGAGGCACCTTGCACTTAAATTTTGAATACAGCAATTTGTCGGCACCGCAGGTGTAGTTTTAGGTGCAACAAATACTGTTTATATATCCGTATAAATATTAGATAGGTAATTTTTTCACTTGTTGGCAGTCCAGCTTTGTTGATAGAGTCACCTTGCATTAAATTTGAATACAGCCAATTTTGTTTTGTTTTTAGGGATTTGTGGAATAGCTGTGATTTGCGTCTTTTAATAAGAGTCTTTTTCAAAACTCTTCCATACTTTCCTCAAATTTTTATCTTTCTGAAAATGGAGCGAAATTCAGGTGAGTAAGCGAGCAAAGAGGGGGGTAGGACATGGAGGTAGAGGTACGAGAGAAGGTGTCCTTCCAGTGCTGGCGATAACACGCATGCCAGCGGATCGTCGGTTGCAGGACCGCTCAGGCTGTCATGCTGGTCAGGGCCCTTGTGAATCTCAGTAACGAACAGCGATCGCCAATATGTTTCTTTCAGTGGTTAATGCAACCTGCATCCAGCAGTCTTCACTCTACCTCGTCCTCCCCAGTCCCGGCCTCAAATGTCGTCACTCTGCATCTTCGCAATCCATCCAACATGAAGGAAGGCAGCCCAAAATGTGGGTTGGGGTCAGAAGGCATGTTAAAGATCAAGAGGCCAAAGAGGAATGATTTTGTCTGACTCTGACGCCCAGTTACTGATGCCATCAGGGAGGAGAAGGAAGCCGGTCATCGGCAAAAATCCCGGGCAGTCGGCAATGCCTTGCAGTGCCTCTTGCTGTAGCCCGCAGCTCCTGGATGCATGAAATGTCAGGACCGAGGGTAGTATCTGTGTTGATGATGATGTTGGTCGACCATTTCGGATCCAACGTGGTCTTTTCAGGCAGAATTTGCTTGCGAGCGCTTCATCACGGACAAGGAGGGAAAGACGATGGGGGCTAGTGTAAGTACGGGTCCCTGAGGGCGGGTCGCAGAAGTCCGCGGAGATGATTACGCCAGCCACGGTCAGCGGAAATCCCGCCTCTTACGCTTATCGCCGTCTTAAAGGTCCAGGACATCTCAAGCTGGGCCTTCTTTGAGCAGCCTCTGATTCACTCATGCGATGTCATATGCGCCTTTGCCGTATACTCATAAGTAGAGGCAAGAATCTTAGGTGTTTAACCACCCACCAACTGTTAGTCACATGCGAGCAAATGCATGAGTTGAAATGGAGGAAACACTTGGCCAAAAAATGCCAGACCGACGCCGGGCTTCCAACCTCTGTTAACACCCTCTCTCTCCGCCTCCGCCTCCGCCACCACCAAGCGGTCCTCGCTGACAATGTCTCTCAGAGTCATGATCAGGGATCAGCCTCGCTTCAGCCTCCACCTCGTTGCCCGAGTACCACCAGCACTCACCAGAGACCATCCTACCCCTTCTCCTTCCGCCAGTTTTGACGACCTGCAAGCCGTACAGCGGGCCAGTCTAGCAGCCAGTCCTTCTGTCTTCAGGTTTGGGAGCAGAAGATAACTCTTTAACCCAAACCATCCCAAAGCCAAAGCCTGAATGCGGCATTGCCAGGCTTTTGGCTTGTGGAAAATGTTTGCTTTCGTCTGGTGACACAGATGGGTCCACACCGTCATGGCCCTTGCTCTGCCCCAATACAGTTGCCGAGCAGGCATTTCTTGCCAGAAATAGCCGTCCCTGCCTGGCCAGCCCACGTGTCATCTAAAATTTCAAGCACGTTGTCTGCTTCTGTGTCGGAAAAGTCCATTCACACCGACACATGGACTTGTAAGCACGGGCAAGGCCACAATATCTCTGTGAACAGCTCCCTGGGTGTGCTGGGTGGATGTCTCTGGGGGTGACGGTGGCTCTCGGCTAGGCTGGAGCACATTTCCTGTGCCCTAGGCACATGTCATGAACCCGTGGTCCAGAAATTTCAAAGTGCTACCGGTCTGGATCACTGCCTGCTGAGGAAGGCTCGAGGTCTGAGTTTCGCCACTTCCGCCGTTCGCACCCTGCTTATTCCCGCCTGGCGGCGTTGCGTGCGTCAGCTCAGCCTCCCCGTCAACCGTCTCATTGTGACATGCAACACCCTGGAATTCCACCCTCCACATACTCAGCGATTGTGGGAGCAGCGCAATGCCATTACGCAGTACGAAGTGTCACATGGCTGACAGAGCGGTGTGGACCTCGGTGTGTTGAAGCCTCCGAGAGTGGAGGCAGCTGAATAGAAGTCTGCACCATTCCTTGCCAGTTTTGTAGAAGCCCCCAAAATGGTCAGTGCGGACAACCCTTGTCAGCATGAGCATTGTGGTGATCTTAGATTCTGGAATCGATCGTTGGACACTCTGAAACATCAGGTCCGCCAGCGGCGGAGGAGGAGACGGTCACGATGCGAACACGGAGCCTTTCTCTCCGTCGATTCCACAAGGCCGACATGTTCTCAATTTTATTCGGTTCTTCATTAGGCAGTGTTCGGGGTCAGGCTTAGTGCAAGGCGGCGCCTCAGCTCTCAGGGTGCATCATTGAGGCAAGTCAGGGCTGTGTTGAAGCTGTGCCGGAGGAAGCGGAGGAGGTGGAGTGAGGATATCCTCGACACCGACGTTACCGACGTCCCTGCCTTGGAAAGAGGTGGCGTGAAATTTGAGGATGAGGAGGAAGATGAGGAAGAGCAGTTTGCTGAGTGCCCTCGACCCAGAGGCTTGGGAAATCCAAGGCTCATCTCTCACATGAGTGCTTGGATGCTCCCATTTCTCAACATGATCCTCGCATTAAGCCATCAAAATGAAACAACAGTTACTGGGTGGCCACCCTCTGGATCCCCGGTACAAAACAAAACTCAGCACTTTCTTCCCACACACCCAAATAGAGAGTAAAATGCAGACATGGAAGACCTTGCTGATTGATCAAACTGGAGACATCTTGTGGTTATGCTTCACGGTTCTTCAAATGTCACGAGTGGAACACACGTCAGCGGAATGACAG
This sequence comes from Phyllomedusa bahiana, assembly GCA_025379985.1. NCBI lineage: Eukaryota > Metazoa > Chordata > Amphibia > Anura > Hylidae > Phyllomedusa > Phyllomedusa bahiana. The sequence continues at coordinate 18,564 of JAODAL010055231.1, forward strand.
GAGTAGGTGCCAAGTAGCCGTAGCGGCAGCAGAGGCAAGGTGGCAAAGCCCTAATGGGTGACCTCTGGCAACTTTATTTACCAACACTCACCAACGCATGCAATGCAGGGCACACATACAATCACACAGAGACCAGCTTAAGATCATGGTGCACGATATCTGTGTCTCAACACCGATGTTTTTGTATGTGTCCGGACCAATCGACTTCTGGGTATCCAAAATGGATGAGTGGCCGAGCTCGCTCGCCACGCCATAGAGGTGTTGTCCTGGCCAGCAGAGAGCGTAATATCTGAGCGCACCTACAGAACAGGTGGATGAGTCACTACAGACAAACGCATCCGGCTATTTTTTCCCACAGATAATGTGGATCGTTTGAAATTCAATCAAGTATGAATCAGGCATGGATCTCTGATGATGTTGTGGCCCCAATTGCCGAGGTCACGATTAGTTGCCGGTCTACTTCACATTACTCTTAAACAGAAATGTCCTCTTGAAAATGTTTTTAAAATGATCATTTTTACTGCAATTTTTATTCTCTTTTCCCAACAGTTCATTTTGTGGTTTTGCTGTGAGGAGACTGTAAAAGACAGCTAGGTTTCATGACAAAACCCATATTTCCATTTACTACTTCATTTTAGAATTTTTCGCATTGTTAATTTGTTTTGGGGTCATGGTTGCTGTGTGATACAGCTATAATCTGGTCCTTTGGAACAGTTTGTGGCTTTTATGTGGCATTTTCCCTCAACAATTTTTAACAGTGACTGTGGAGTCATTTTTATAATTTTTGTGGTCTTGGTGCTGTGGATAAGCTATAATCATGGTCCTTTGACAGAAATGTGGCTTTTAAGTGGATTTCTCCCTCACAATTTTAACAGTGCTGAGAAGTCATTTTTATAATTTTTTGGGGTCATGTGCTTTGTTGTTTCTAACAGACATTTGTCTTCACAATTGTCAAAAGTGGCTCAAGGGTCATGTTTGAATTTTGGGGGGCATTTTGCTGTGGACATGCAGCTATCTAAGGTCCTATTATAAAAAAAATTTTGTTTCTAACAGACATATTAGTTCTTCACAATTGTCAGAGTGGCTAAGGGTGATGGGCTGTCAGAAAACAGGAATTGGTAGCACTGTTAAATGGACACATATTGCAAAATGACTTGTTTTTGCAAGTTCTTTAAATAGTAGCAATCCCTGTATTGAGACAACCCATTTAATACAATTAAAAAAAGAGAGAAACAAAGAACGATGGTGGGATCCATCCTATTGTAAAAATGTGTTTTCTAGAATAAAAATACTAATAAACTGTGCATGCACTAAATAGCTGGTTCACATATTCCTTTGAATTGTTCAAGGGAGGTACAGTGATGACTTGACAGATTAGGTTACTCAGAGGACATGGAGTATGGAGCACGGACAGAGAACAAAGGAACAGAACCATTTCCTCCAGCCACGTTGAGTAAAACGAGAAAAAGAATGCACAAAGAAAAGGGCACCTGGGTGTGAACAGGAACGTCAACCACCGCATTTTCAATGTGAAACTCAATTGGTCGCACTCATACGGAGGGGCAAGCGCTACCAGGTCTTGGCTGTGTATTGAGGAAGGTGAAGGTCTTACCTCACACTTTGCTTCCACACTCTGCTTCAGCCGACTGTTTTCGTTGCTGGTTATAAGGCATTTTTACATGTTAATAGATGTACGGACGCCAGTCTGGGCTCTCACGCACCCACTGCTAACTCCGGCCCTGGCTGCTGAACCTGCGTTGTTAATAGAGGACTGACGCTTGCCTGGGCTCTCACCGCACCCCTGTAAGTTGGGCCCTGGCAGCTGGACCTCCGTGTTAACAGATGGCTGACGGCGCACTGGCTCTCCACCTTGAGGGGCAATCAGGAGAGCTTCAAATTTCTCTATAAAAAACAGATTTTGAAAAAGGTGATTTTGTGAAGTTAAGTAATGTCAAATAAGGGCTCCAGGGCTAGACACAAATTGCACAATTTGAGGCTTAAAAAATTTTCTGGGCTTGAGTCACTATTGGGGTGCATCATTTGATCTCCAGGGAGTCTGTACCTAATCACTGAAGAGGAATTTTATTTGGGGTGAGGGGGGGGGATAAAAATAAATAAAGAAACCATTGAATTGATTGGGCTGAAATCACTCCTCAGAAGCCAGGAGGGCAAATGTCTTCTCAAAACTAAGAAGTGTTTTGGGGATGATTAGGACATTTGTAATTACTTTGGGGTGTGCGGATGATTTAAACAAATCTTCCAATGTAAAAAAATACCTTTAAAAAAAAATGCCAGGGAGGGGTGTTGTTGTATGTTTATCACACTTGAAAAAAAGCAAAATGATATAATGTAAAACTATAAATAAAAAACTTCCCTAAATAAATTCTGTAACAAATGTCTGTTACCAGAAATATATACTAAATGACAGTCACTGTACAAAATAGATTAGTGCCAACTTTGTGATCTGTGGATCAAACAGGTTTAGGGGTCATTCTGCGGTACAGGACAGATATAGTCAATGTACCAGTGAAAACTAAAATGGTGGTTCAAAAGACTTTCTATTTCCGGCACTTTTTAAATCTGGGGGTCATGCAGGTTTGGGCCTCATGCTGTGGCCCAGGACAGGGATAGTCTATGTCCAGTTCAACTAAAATGGTAGTTCTAAGTCTCCTTTTTCTTGCACTTTTTAATCTGGGGTCATGCAGGTTTGGGGCTCATGCTGCGGCCCAGGACAGGGATATTCAATGTCCAGTTCAAGTAAAATGATGGTTCTAATCATACTGCTTCAGGCACTTTTTAATTGTGGGTGATGCATGTTTAAGGGTCTTGCTGATGGTGCAAGACAGGTTAGTGAATGGTGTGTGGGACTTTTTTTCGGTGACTTTTATAACCTAAGTGTGGTGCCTAAGATGTGCTATCCTTTTTACGTTGTGGATGTTTGACGAAAATGCCTAGTCGCCGGGCCCCGCTTGAGGGACGACGGCCTGATTGGGGGTATCTCGCGTTGCGCTGCCCACGGGGGAGCTAAAGGTCAGCCAGATACTGTTCCCCCACGTTAACCCTTGCCCAACGGACGGGGAAAAAACAATGTGCCCCCAGTTCGCTTTTTAGTTATAAGACCGGTGTTACCGATTATGCAGGGTGGGAAAAACCCCTTGGGGTAGTTTTAATACATAGACCGAGAATTTGGGCGGTGGGGCCGTGTCAAGACAAAACCGATTAAAGTTTATATTTTTTAGCCTTGGAGGGCACACTAGAAAATAATTTTTCAAGATGGATAATAATATACGGTAAGAGAGAGGTGAAAATTTCTTTATGGATTCCGACAAAAGGCAGTTAAAATAATCAAGTTCCCGTTTTTGCTTGGTGCCCGGCCGCGGGGGGGCAGTGGGGCCTGGCTGCTGCTATGATTTTTACTGGCCCTGCTTCGGGTCCCCCCCCCTTTGGGATCAAACAGGAAGGCAACCGGGCCCCGCTTATTTCGAGGGGCAGCCCTGGCAGCCCCCACACCCCCCTGGGCGGTCTATGAAACTCTCCCACTAGGTCATGCAGTTCTGATACAAAAAACCAAAAATGGACTATAACTCGGGGGGGCCCCGGCACAAAACGGTCGGGAGACTCAAACCGGCTGGGTTACCAAGTGGTTGAGACCCCTATCTTTTGGACTCCGGGGGGCCGGTTTTTGGAATCCATCCCCCTGTGCCTTGGAAACCCGGAAATGGGGCCTTGCGTGCGGGGGGAGTTTTCCCAAATTTGTATATGAACTCGCCATGCACCAGTTATGACTGGTCAACTATAAATCGATATGAAATTCGGAGATGAAACCCCATGGGTTGGATTTAGCAAAATCTTTGAAACTTGCGACTTGGACCCTCATTGTTCATGCTAATTAGGGTTTAAAGAGGGTCCTTTCAGGGTTACCCCCCGCTGTGGGATTTTCCCACAGAGGCTTTGGGGGGAAAGGGCTGTGCTGTTAAAATGTAAATTTAGCTTGCCTGTGGTGGGGGGAAAGGCCGTGATCTGACTAGATCAGAATGGGGGGGTGCATAAAGTAACTTCCCCCAAGATTTAATTCATTTCTCCAGCCCGTTTGGGGTTAAAAATGAAGGTGTTTTTTCCCCTCCCATTAAATTTAATGGTGATCGGCTAAATTATTTTCGATATCGGAAATCGTCTTGTAATTGCCGATTGACTATCCCCGATGATGATATCAACGTAATCGCTCTCACTATTCACAAGAAATAACATGAAATTTGGGTTTGGAGAGGGGATATATTCCAAAGATGATGACAGGGGAAATGTCCCATTTTGTTGAAACTGGAAATAGATCAAAAGAAAAATTTTTATGGAATTCGGGTTTGGCGGGTTATTGATTTTTGTGAGACTACGTATATAAAAAGTGTATTTTTTTTTTGTTCAACACAAAATGTGAATTCTTGTTCATGGAAAAATAAGACAGCTGCTGAAAATAAGACCAAGCGCGTCTTTAGTAACAAATATTAATATAAGACACTGTCTTATTTTCAAGGAAACTGGGGTAGTCCCAGACATCTGCAGGAAGACATACGGATTACAAAAAGGTCGGTGAAACTCCTGGTCTGCTCATAATGATATTTATCTTTTTAAATCACAAGGTAACACCAGACAATCTGTGATTAACAATGAGAACTCTGTCTATTGTCAACACATCCCACAGGACATTGTGACATTAAGCAGCCTTTAAAAATAAACATTTTTTGCCATCTTGTATGTCCAATGTCTAATATTGGCAAACCAAGAACAATGCTTAACAATTCCTACAATTCCTTTCTTTTGGGTTTTAAAAACCCAAAATGCAACTTTTCAAAGTGCCTTTTCTGATCATGAGATTACTATCAGAGGTTCCCCCTAAGTTGATGACTGCCAAGAGCACATCAAAAATGCACAACTTTTAATTACACTAGAGAACCTTAAGGGGATATTGCCACTGTAGACATTGATGGAAAATGGGAAGAAATTTTCTACTAATTTCTTTTTGTTTCGGTGCAACCTTTAACCCACACCTGTTTGGAACGGCCCAAACCTTGGGGGTTGGGTTTAAATATTGAAATAAATGGGAGTTCCAAGTACATTGATCTTTATCTTTTTAACTGTTTTTTTTTTAAAAAAGAAAGTACCAAAGAACTAAAATAATTTACTTGATGACCCGCTTCAAGGGTAAACATTGTATCAAAGAATCAGTAATTGGGAAAAACACTTCTTCAAGAAGTTTAAAAATTTAAGTAATTAAGCAATTTCCTCAGTCAACTTAAACAGGTTAAAGCAGATCCACATCGACTTGGTCTTAGCTACCTTGACACTGCCCATAATATTAGTCCAAAGAACCATACCATATTTTCTAAAAATCATAAAAGGAGACATTTAAAATTAAAAAATTGCCCAACCATCATGCTTAATGAGAATAACCAAACCCGGTAACAAAAAACCCCCCAAAAAAATAAAAATTCTACAACCAACTATAGGGGACTTAAATGGAACCTGTCAGGTGGTTTATGCTGCCTAC
>JAODAL010055232.1:0-24105 GCA_025379985.1 Phyllomedusa bahiana
TCCAGCTTTGCCAGAAAACATTTTGATGACCTCCAAGACTTTTGGAGATGATTCAGGTGACTGACGAGACAAAAGTTTAACTTATTTGGAAGGTGTAAGTCCCATTACATCTGGCACAGCAGCACCATAGCATTTCATAAAGGAACCACATACCAACAGTAAAACATGGTGGTCTAGTGTGACAGTCCCAATGCTGTTTTTTGCTGCTTCAGACCTGGAAGACTTGCTGTGATGAATGGAACCATTAATTATTGCCTGTTAACCAACAATTCCTGAAGAAGAAAAGTCAGGCCATCAGTCACTTGACCTTAAACTGAAGCGCACTTGTTTATGCAGCAGACAAGGATCCAACAGACACCAGCAAATCCACCTCTGAATGGCTTAAGAAAAACAAAATGAAGACTTTGGAGAGGCCTAGTCTAAGTCCTGACCTTAATCTAATTGAGATGCTGTGGTACTAAACTTTAAAAAAGCGTTCTTGCTCAAAACCCTCCCATTGTGAGTGAACTACAACAACACTGCAAAGATGAGTAGGTTAAAATTCCTCCAGAGAGTTGTTAAAGACTCATTGACAGTATCACAAATGCATGATTGCAGTTGTTGCTGCTAAGGGTGGACCAACCATTTATTAGGTTTAGAGGGCAATTCTTTTCACACCAGGGCTCATGTAAGTTTATGATTACTTTTTTCCCTAATAAAAAAGCACCTTTCATTTAAAAACTGCATTTACATATTGCTTGTGTTATGTTATGTCTAAACTTTTTAATTTGTTTGGTGAATCCTTAAACAATTAAATGTGACAAACATCCAAAAGATTGAGAAATCAGAATCGGGCGAATAATATTCACACAACTGTAGGTAATAGTTAAAACTGTTCACTGGATTGTTTTTGGTATTATATTATACAGTGACAAGCGAAAGGTAACGATGTTTTGAACTTTTACTTTCAAGCCTCCACATCTCCCATAAAACCACAGCTGTGTACATAAGACTACCATCATGTTATTAGATAATCATCTTGGCTATCTCATACAATAAATTTGGACTTTGCAACTATTTACCATATGCTTAGTTATGAGCAGATTCATTCATGTAACTGCATGTTACTGTTTTTGCTCCTAAAAATCGAAATTTTAATTTTATTATTTTTTGTTTTGCATTTTGTAAATCTACCTTTGTTTTCACACTGCCTGTATCCTTTTGGCATAGTTTCGAGATATCAGCATGTCCTCAACCAAAATCGATGCAAGTTCTTTTTTTTACATTTTCCAATGTTGGTGCAATATTGGTTACTCACGTTGGTAATGAATACAGCTTTCCTCTTCAACTTAAACCAATAGATTTTTGATTGGGTTTAGTTATTCTTGGACACTTTAGGAGCAATCCAGCAATTGGTACATACAGATAGTATAACCCTATTTAGCAGGGTAAAGTGTTTTCAGGGGTTCTTGGGGGAAGTATCAGCTTTTCCTCCTTTTAATTAGTTGATTAAAAGTTATATTTAATTGGAGTCCTTCTATTCCTATGAATTACAATCCAGCAACTCTACTTCATTTCATTGAAACCCATTTTTCTTTGCCAATCTCGATGTATGCTTCAGGTTGGGTCCTGCTGGAACTCTATGTTGATCCTTTTTTCATACCCATAGTGCTCGCGTGTACAACGTAATCATCTTGTAGGATACTCACATATAGTTTCAGCATTGAACCACCATCAAATCCGGGACCGACCCTCAGGCCGCCTGATAAGGCAGTTTAGCTGGTGAAGACGTGTTGGGGAGGTCAGGCATGACAAATTAAATTGTGGATTTCTCCACCTCTGTACAACAATGTTACCCGAGGGGTATCAAAGGGGGTCTTTAGTTGTTTTTGTGTCCCATCAGATTAGGGATGACTGCCCCAAGTAGGATCTTGGGATCCCTTTACTGGATTAGTAAATTAGTGTATAATTTAAGGTTTTCCTTTATAGTGGGTGCTTCCACCCATACTTGATAATAGAAAAGGAGATATTTCCTTAAGAAGTAAAAGGGAGAATTAGGAGTTTAGAAATCAGGTTTTTTAAATAGTGTGTATAGAGGTTAAGTGTTATACATAATAAAAGTTACACGGTTTTTAGTGTTTTTATACATGAGAACTGATAGAAGTTTTAAGTATGCCTAAGGCAAATCGTAAATATAGTCCCATCAATCCTGGTCACATATCCCCCATCGTGTTGGGTTGTGAAAATCCCCATATCATCCAATGCTTCCTCCACCCCTCAGTTCCTTCAATTTTCCATATTCGTTCCGTTGGCCCCTTTTCCTTGTTCTTTCCAGACCCTGTTCCACTTTTCAGACTTTTTTGCAAACTCAAACCACGCTCCTTATTTATGATGTTGAAGTCGAAGTTTCTTCATCCTTTTTTTTCACCCATCATTCCAAACTTGCGTGAGATTCACATTGCATGGTGCTTGCATGGATCTCTGTGATCTCAGTATTATAAGCAAATGAGCCTCTCCACTTCCCCCCCCCGTTTGTTTGTTCCACGTCAGAACTGATATGATAGCTAACTTATTGAACTCTGATATTTTGTCCTGACGTCCACCTCTTGGGTTGGAATAGACAAACGGACTTCAATTTTGTATTCTTCCAGCTGTCATGGCCTCACATGATGAATAGCAGTTTTGGGAATGTATCTTGGCTGAGAGAACAATATTCGTGAGCTGGAATGAGGTGGTTTTCTCTTTTCTTGAGAAATCTTCTTCATGCTATTCTCGATTCAAACCAGTGACCTTTCACTTGGGAATCAGCCTAATAACACAATGAGCTATTAGGAAATGTGTGAACAGGATTTTAATTTGTAGAATACAAGAAGAAAAGATTGTTCCACCACCCAGGAGCAAAACATAACAAAGCAGTAACATGACAAGAATTACAGAACTAAGCATTTGCTAAAATAGTAGGAATCAAATTTACGTATGAGAACGCCAAGATGATTGTATATAAAATGAGAAGCCTCAAGTATAAAAGCTGTAGTGGATGGTGAGCTATGAGCGCAGAAAGTCAAAATTCAAAACTTGTTACCTTCTTGCTTGTCAGTGTATATATTAAAATATCTAAAGTATTACAATTTCTTGTAAGGTATTAAATATAATTTCTTCGTGTTTAAAGTGGGAGATCTCCAGAACACTCATGTAACAAGGTTTTTCTGATTGCCATGACAGACAGGATTTTCTAGAATCAACAAGCAGAAGTCCATAGGAAAGTGCCTTCCGACATTGTCTTCTGTCACCTCCATTTACCTCACTTCACTGGATGCCATTGACTACAATGATTTCCTTGCAGTTTGGCTAAAAAACAAAGAGAAGCTGTCAGAAGACAATGGAAGCATGGTCGTGTTAGCTAATAATATGTCCATAGTGGTCAAGTCAATGTTGTCATATTTTTCAAACGTGACTCAATGATCAACAGTGACTATGATGTCACATTCACAGACAATATTTAAGTGCTGAAATATTGTCACAACATTGATTTCTGAAGTAATATGATGAAATCTGCTATTCTAAAGGACATCAAATAACCAAAGGGGGGCGAGTGGTGTGGTTACCCATAGTGCCCAATACATGTTACAAAATCTCTTTGCTCGGGCAAGTCTTTCCACTTTTCCCTTGCAGAAGAGATTTGGAAATCATCCCTAATCCTTGAGGATGAATTAAAGAATAGGACACCTTGATGCACCAGGCCTCCAACTCTACCCAGACAATGGTTTTTTGGAAGGAAGATATTCCGGATAAACTGAATGTTTTAATCCCAATCTACTTGTACTCCCCTGGAAATAAAGGCACCAGAGGTATCTAGCTACAATGTCCTCCTCTTCCCCTTGTTGAAAACATAGCATACTTGGTCGAGCATGCATGTTATACGAGGGTTGTGGAGAAATAGGCTATCCGCCAAATAAACTACTTGACTGACACCTATTAAAGGTGACTGGACACCTTACTTTAAAGTGTTAGGCTGGCCTTGTTAACGTAAAGGGAATTGTGGGTGCATAATGGACACTGGGATTATTGCAGATCATGGTTTGGGCTGTAAAGTAGTTTTACGGGATCGCACTATGCTGTTCTGTCCAGTAACTTCTGTCGAGTTTACGTAGATGACAGATTTAATCGTGGGAGTGTGCTGGGTGCCTGCAGTGCAACAACGCTTGGAATCAGACCACCCCAGAGACTCACAGCATTAGGATACTTGCAGGCTTTACTAATGGCTCAATTACTTATATGATGTTACACTCTGCACATTGGATACAGCTCAGATCTGAGTACGATTAATCGTCAGGTTCACTTTTTCCTGTCCTTCACACTCGTTCAACTCCCATGTGCGGCTCTCTATTTCCACCGTGATACCGCGAGCAACCTCTCTTCCAGGAGAAAGGGTTTCCTCCCCAACTACCTTGTGTGACAGGGGACACATTCTCCTGTCACTCTGTCAAACCTGTACTGGGTGCTTCTTATGTTCCCCCAGACCGACAAGAACCAAGCTTTCCCAGGACCACCCTCCATTAGTTGCAGCACTGGTCACCTCCCTTACGTCTCTTTATTTTTCTCTTCTTCTCTCTCTTTTTACCCAGTTTGTGGCATTTGTACCTCTTTATGCTGTTTTCCTCTTTCCTCTCTTGTTCCCTTTTAATTCAGTTCTCTGATCTTAGAGCTGTTCTGGATTACTCCGATCGCACTACTCCAACACCCAGGCAAGTGGGTAGGAAGAACCTTTTAGCTGAACAGTTTGTCTGACTGGTCACTGGCAACGGCCCTCAACTGTCACCGCTCTGATGAGCCCTCTAGAAGGTGTCAGGCTCCCCTTATAACTGTTTGCCTTCGCCCCGCCCCTTTACCCCCTCAACAAAAAACCAATTGCTACAGCTCCAGCCATACTTGTCTCCCGCCTTTGTTTTGTCCAACTGCCAAGTAGATTAACCCCTTTCTCAAACCTACAGAGATAAAAATACACACACATACAGTAACTAAGTAAACAAAAATCCTTATATTTAGCAGTGATTTTTTTTATTTCTTTATTTAAAATGGGTTGTCCCAGCCATGCTGTTTCCACAGAGCCACAGGCAGCTCAGTTAAACATTTTCCTGTTCAGGTATATCAGCTCTGCTAATGTTCACACAATGTTTTTTAACACTGTTTTTGGGGTGGTTTTGGTGCAGAATCTGGCTTCAAAACGCAATCAAAAACGCACTTAAAACCCCTTAAGCTGCACACCTGAAAAGAATAGACCAGAACCTTTTTTTAGTTTTTTGCTCCTTGCGTTTCAACAGTTGTAACTTTTTTATTTTATCAATGACACAGTTGATGAGGCCTCGTTTTATCGAGACATAGTTGTACTATATGGGGAATAATTATATTCCCTTGTAAATAAATTTCAATTTTTATTTTAATTTTGAAAAAAAAAAATTCAGTTTTGTTCCTGATTGTTTTTTTTTCCTTTTTTACAAAAAAACCATTCACATTTCCACACTAATAACTTGTTATATTAATTCTACAGGTTATTAAATGGTCCCTGTGGCTATGCTAATTATGTGTACATTTTTTTTGTGTGTGTAATGTATGCACAATTATTTTTTTATAAATTATTTTGTTTTTTTTATTTTTTTTTATTTATTTTACACTGTTTATGTTTTTTTACTTTTTTTTTTTAAATCCCATAAAGGGAAAACTGTTTTTACTTTTCATTTTTTTTTTTTTTTACACTTACTTAGGGATGTATTAGCATATTAAACAAATGCAATACATTATAATCTGTGTACATGACACCGGCAGTGATCCCAGGACAGCACACAGTCTGCCCTGATCAAAGGGCTTGTTACACAGACAGCCCTGAGGCAACTCTGGTCCCCAGGGTTGACCTGTGCAGCTGTTACCTCGGCTCTTGTCGGTCACCAGGTGTTCGAAACCCCCCGACAGAGCAGGGAAACCCTTTTGATTGCGGTGCGGTGACGAACTGCAGCAGTCAAAGGGTTAAAGGCACTGGGAGCGGAGGTCCCCCGCTCCCCGGCGCTTGCAGGAGTTGCCCGCTGGGATCAGGCTGAGTAAGTACAGCCCTATTCCTCAGCGCTGCAGCGGCGCCCGGATTCTCAAACTCCGATGTCTGCAGCGACGTCAAAGACGTGTGATGCAGATGATACGACCTGAAATGCATGACATCAAAAATGGTGGGTGGTCGTTAAGGACGTTAAGGAGTTTAAATGCCCCAAGATTATCTTACATCTATTACCATGTAATTTATAACATGCGGTTTATTCTTTAATATCCATGCTTATTGTAAGCTTGGAAAAATAAACCGACCTCAGTTTACTGAGGCGGATCTCCGCACCTCCTGTATTGTATATAGGAGGTGAAAATTTCACACCTCTGAACTATCAGTGTCGCATTCTCGTCTGAAATCTGTGCATACAAGATAAAATTTTTCGACGTAGGATACACAGTGGATTCAGCGCTGAAAATTTTCAGATCTGAATCCGGTTGTAACATACACTTATAATTGACATGAGAGCGTGAAAGGTTTGTAAACTGGTAGTGCAAAAGGCAACTCTAAAGAGTTAAAGCTTGTCATTAAGTATTGTATAACAACTCCCATCTTTCCAAGTAAAATGAGAATGCTTGGACTGGGGGAAAATGTTGCAAGTGGGTAAGGCAACTTGGCTAAGATAGAAAACAAAGGGTGGTAATTAACGGTTGCATACTCAGACTGATCCCTGTTTACTCAGTGGGGGAACCACAGGATCGGAGTAATTGGGCCCTATCCTGTTTAACATTTTCATTAATGATCTTTACACATGGAAAGCACAGTAGAATATCGATCTTGCAGATTGATACTAAGCTCTGTTAAGTATCAACACAAAAAAGAGGATAAAGTTTGTTAATACAAAGGGATTCTGGATAAGTTGAGGCCTGGCAGAAGAATGCAGATGAGGTTTTAACACAGAAAAAATCGCAAGTGTTATGCCCATGGGGAGGAAAAATCCATTACATTATTACATGTTTTAAATGGAAAAAGTGCTGGGTAAAGTGACATGGAGAAGAGATTTGGAGAATCCTGGTGGACAGTAAACTTAATTGTAGCAGCCGTTGGCAACAGCAGCTGCCTAGGCAAATAGGATCAGGGGTGAATTAAAAAGGGCATAGATGCCCATGATGAGAACATAGTCTCCTATTATACAAGTTCACTGGTCACACCACACATTGGAATATTGTGACATAATTTGGGCACCAATCAACAGGACGACATTGTAGAGCGAACAGGTTTCACAAAAGCGGGCAACAAAAATATAACCAGACTGGTGGACGGCAATACAAAAGATTAGCAAGGTTATGGTTATTATAGTTTAAAGAAAAGACGGGCTGCGGGGGGACCATAATAAATATGTTTTAAATAATATTAACGGACGATATAGAGACTCTCCCAAGAATCTATTTATACTCACGATTATATCCCAGAACAAGGGGGCTCCTCTACTTCTAGAGGAAAGAAAGTTAGCACATAAACAAAAGAAAGGGATTACTTTACTTAAGAAGCAGTGAGACAGTGGAACTCTCTGCCAGATGAACACGCCATGGTGAATTCAGTAACTATTTCAAAAAGGTTTTGGAAGCATTTCTGGAGTGTAATCATATATTGTACCAATTGTGAACCAGGATTTCTGGAGAAGGGTCATTGATCCAGGTTTTTTTTTCCAATTGCCAATTGAGGAGTCGGGAAGGATTTTTTTTCCTCAAAATGAGGACAATTGGCTTCTATCTACCTCATTGGGGTTTTTTGCCTTCCTCCTGATCAACACTTTAGCAAGACTTAGCAAAATGGCTGAACTGGATGTACGTCTTGTCTTTTTTCGGCCGTTGCAAACTATGTAAATATGTAATGTAAGGTAAAGCTGCAAGAAATGAGTTTATCTGCTGCAGCCTTTGAGATCAGAGAGAGGGGCCGGCCACTAGGGAATCTTGTGACACAAGAAGGATATAAGATCTACTCCTAATGCTACAGAGAAGCAAAATCAGAAAAGCAATTTACTTGGTAATTAGTAGTTTTATTTACATTTGCCCTACATGTTTAACACAGTTCCAAATGGGCCAGTTACCCCCTTACCTGCCGAGGCACTTTTTCTTTTCATAGTGCATGACGATTTGAATGCTTTAAGCGTTCTTGCACTTCATTATGGTATTGGATTTTTTTTTTTGGCCTTTTTTCTGTGATATATTAGGACTTATTTTTATGTAATTTTTATATTCATTTTTTTAAGGAAAATAATTAATTTAATTATTTTTTTTAAACAGCAAAAAGTAGGCTAACATAGGTTTTGTTACTGTGAATTTTTTCATCCTGGACATCTATATATAGGGTAATAAAACAGTTTTAGGGTCATCGGGGAGGTGCTAAAGTTGCGATCTGGCTTTAGTATTATTTTATTGTAATTTTAAATAATTTATTTTGTGTGTGTTTTTTGTTACTTTACTTTTACATATGAGCCCCCCCCCCCATTTCGATCAGAAAATGAATTTTGAATGGGGCATTGTTTGTATACTTTTTTTTTTGGTGATTTCCCTTGATGCCCTGTGGGCATCGGCCGCATCGTGACTGACAGTTACCATAGGAACCCATCATAGCAACAATCATGCACCTGATTCCTATTGAATGAGAGATCTATAGACATCTCTCTTACATCCAAATCCCCTATGGGGAAAAGTAAAATAAAAATTGTGAAAAAGTGGAAAAAAAATTAAAAAAAAAGTGAAAGACAAGTAAAACACAAACACGAAAAACTAAAATAAAAAATACGTACCCGCCCTTTTCCCCCTTACAAATGCCATCGCCCAAAAAAAAGAGCAAAAATAAATAAAGTACACAAATTTGGATCGCCGCGTGTGTAACACCTGCCCTATAAATCTGTCATATTAATTACCCGTACTGTGAACCCCTAAAAAAAAAAAAAAAAAAAACAATCACAGAATTAAGATTATTGTTCATCCCCGCAGCACATAAAAATGGAATATACAAGCGATTCAAAAACTCCTAAAATGCCAAAGTTGACCAATTAAAAACATCAGTTTCATCCCGACCCGCAAAAAAAAGGCCTTATACAGCTCTGTATACCGGAAAAATAAACATGATACTCTCAGAAGATAGCGATGCATAAATAGTTGTTTTAACACACTAAAAACAACTTTTCCTTTTTTTTAAAGTGCTTCAACATAAAAAAAACTATATGAAATAGGGTATCGCCATAACGTAGCGACCCCAAAGAGTAAAGCTATACTTATCACGGATACTGCAAACCGGTGAGGCCCTGTTAAAAATTAAAAATAAAAAAACACTACTAGATATAGCATATTTTCATTCACCCTGGCCTCCAAAAAATGGATTAAAAAGCGATAAAAAAACCTTGTCCCCCCAAAAATGATACAAATAAAAACGTCAACTCATCTCGCAAAAAACAAGTCCCTACACAGCTCCAAGCACAGAAAAATTTAAAAGTTAAGGCTCCAGAACTATGGCGATGCAAAAACGTATTTTCCTGTTGCATAAAAGTGTTTTTAATTGTATAAAAGCAGAAAAAAAAAATTAACAAACTTGGGTATCGTGTAATATCTTATTGACCTGCTTGGAGTAAAAGCAACCATGTCATATATACTGTACAGTGAGACGATATAAAAACATAAAAAATAAAAAACACTACCAGATTTGCTTATTTTGTTCAAAAAACATCTAAGAAAACCTTAATAAAAAGTGAACCAAAGCATCATATGGCACCCCATAATGGTAACAATAAAAACTTCAACTCATCCCGCAAAAACAATCCCTACACACTCTGCACAAACAGCAAAATAAAAAATTATGGCTGTCAAAAGGACAACATAAAAAACAGCCTTTTTTATAGAACGTATTTCTACTGTGTAAAAGTAATAAAACAGAAAAACTATATAAAATCTATATCATTTTAATTGTACCGACCACCCATAGTAAAGGTATCACATCATTTACACGCAACGGCGAATGCTGTAAATTGAAACTCAAAAAACAATGACCGAACTGCGTTTTTCCCCCCATTTTTCATTGCCCAATCTAAAAAAAATCCGAGGAACACCTGTGCATCCAAAATGCACAGTACCACCCCTAGAAGAGATCCCTGATGTGTGTTGTATCCAAAATGTTGCGACTTCTGGGAAGGTTTTCGCCATGTTCTGTTTACTTTGGGGCTTTGCAAATGCGACATGCCCCCCAAAATCTGCGTTCCAAAGCCCAAATAGCGCACCCCCTCCCTTAAATGCCCTCCTCTCCAAACTGCATTTATACCCACAATGTAGGGTATTGCCGAACTTGGAAGAAATTGCTTAACAAAGTTTTAGGTATTTTTTCCAGGAGTCCTTGTATATATGAAACCATTTAAAGCTAAAATTGCAGATATATAGAAAAAAATGTTTTTTTAATTTTCACAGTCCTTAATGCTAAAAAAACATTTTGTTAATCACCTGTGGGGTCTATATACTCAAAGCAACCCCTGGATATATTTCATTAAGGGGTGTAAGTTTTCCAATAATGGATGCGGTCTGATTTAGGGGTGTTTTTATTACACCTTAGGGGTCCCCAAACCTGAAATGGCGCCTAAATAAAATCGTATTGAAAAATGATACCCCAGAGTATAGTAGGTGCTTCCATCCTATATCTGGGACTTATGGGTGAGCCAAATAATGCACTAGGGCCACATATGGATATCTCTAAAAAAACGGCAGAATCATGGGGAATTGAGATAAGTTAGCATTTACCTAGTCACATTTACCGTAATTCCGCAGGATAATGGATAAATATTGAAAATCTGCAAAAAAGTGTAATTTTGAAATTTCAACCTCCCTTTGCTTTAATTTCTGTGTAATAATCTGAAGGTTATCAAACTTCCTAAATAGTGTTGAATAACGTTAAGGGTCCCGAGTTTTTCTCAAGATGCCGTCCACTTATGGGGAATCTAACATGCAGGCCCCTCAAAGCCACGTCAGAACAACTGGAGTGATCCCTAAAAAAAATGTATATTGCAAATTTTTTCTTGAAAATGTGCGAAATTACTACTAAATTTCTAGCCCTCTATGTCGTAAAAAAAAAAAAAGAATTTATAAAATTATGCCAACCTCTAGTGACATATGGTAGATATCTAGTTATAAACTATTTGGTGGTGAATAATTATCTGTCTTGCACGCTAAATTTAGCCAACTTTCAAAATCGCAAATTTTTTCTAAATTTTCATGAAATTTTTATATTTATTCAA
The DNA here is from genome assembly GCA_025379985.1 of Phyllomedusa bahiana. NCBI lineage: Eukaryota > Metazoa > Chordata > Amphibia > Anura > Hylidae > Phyllomedusa > Phyllomedusa bahiana. The sequence continues at coordinate 11,295 of JAODAL010055232.1, forward strand.
CAAACAAACAAGGATGTATGGATAAAAATATGTCTTACTAACTTAAAGCACCAATGGTGTCACGAGAAAATAATCTCTGAATCACATGTAATAGGAGAAAAGTGTCCAAAATATATTCTCCACCTAAATTGACACATGTCAGATTTCAAAAATAGGGCTATGTCAGGAAGGCCAAAACTGGCTGGGTCCTTAAGGGGTTAAAAAAGCACTGCCCCTTTAAGACAGTTCTGAAGTCGGCTCCTGACAGCTTGATTATGGACTATGTTGACATTTTGCTTTTTCTGAGCTGGAAGAGTCCAATTGTATGGGGGAGTGGAAGCCAGGAAGGTCTACATCATGACACACTGATTTTTCTCTGGGCTGCTAGTCGTGTGCTGCATATAACACTAGCAGAGCGTAATTTAGATGCCTGTAAGCCCTTTCACACATGTCCTCAAGTGTGCTGTGCCTGCTGTATTGTATGTAGTGGAGCAGACACAGATCCCCCTGTACTAGCATTATCCCTCAGCACAGATTGTATTCTCTCAACAGAAAAATCCCTTAGCTCGGTTAGAAAGTGAACTAAGATATGTCCCCGTAATACTGACTAAAAACTCTGCATTGCTAATGACATGTATTGGAAAAAAGTCTTATAATTTCTCTTACTACTATATTTTTGTGTGTTTGTGGGAAGTGATAGTACTTCTTCAAAGAGAACTGTCACATAGTTATGCCCCCCCTTGCTGAAGGCAGCACCAGCCTAGTGTCATATACCGCTGTTCCCAGCACTGTGTCCCTTAATCTGTAATTTTTATAGTATTTAATGCTCAAATCTGAAGTTTTTCAGCAGGAGAGTCATTACGGAGAGAGTCATTCAAAGAGTCAGTTTTTTTCAAACCCCGCCCATCTGACGCTAGCCCCGCCCACCTCAACTGATAAACACATTATTTTGAAAAAGTAGAAACATGTGAATAACTGTCAGTGGGGGGGGGGGGGGATAGCCTTTGGTGGGTGGGGCTAACCCCAAATCTGCTCAATGAATAAGATATGAGCATTAAAATTCTCTAAAAACTCCAGCATCTTACAGAATAAGGACACATTGCGGAAACAGGCAGGTCTGACAAACTACTTGTGCTGTCCTCACAATGGGGCATAATCTGTGTGACAGGTTCCCTTTAAGGAGTCATGCTATTATGTATCTTTGGTCCTTAATTTGATGGGGTTAGGATATCCTTTAGATCATAAAAATAAGTTAGGATATGTTCCCACGGCTGATTTGTAATGCTGAAAATTTCAGTGCTAAATCAGCGAGAAATTCACGCCTAAGATCCAGACCAGTAAACGCAGGTTTTGGATGTGTATTGATGCTGATTTTCAGAGGAGGCTTTTCAGCCTCCTATATCTCATAGTGTGAGGTGAGGATTCAATTCAACTGTAGTGCTAAAAAGAAATAAGCGCCGAAAAATTATGTGCACAAAAGCGTGGACACATGCACACTACTAGCACTAAAAAACTATCAAAAAGAACATAGGAATAATTGGAAAAGCATTTCTGCTACTTAGAATACATGAAAAATTTGTGAGATTCTTAGTTCACATTTTTGATCAAAACTGTTTAAGCCCACCTCCCAATCAGCAAGGCAACCTCAATACAGGTGGGAACCTACTCTACTGATACCTCTCTTGGTGCCTGTTCAGACCTCCACATTTCAGGGAGAGTAGATTCCAGCTACAAGCTACTCTGCATTGATTTAAAAACCTATGCAGGTGTGTGGAGTGCATAAAGCCGGCAGGTGGGCTTAAAAAGTTTTGATCAAAAATGTGAACAAAGAAAATTTTTCATGTATTTTAAGTAGCAGAAATGCTTTTCCAAAAATTCCTGTGTTCTTTTTCACAGTTTTTAGTGCTAGTAGTGTGCTGCTGATATTGGATTGTGTTTGTGTTCAGATTTTGACGCTGATTCTGAGACCGGATTCAGCGCTGAATCTGCACCAGGATCAGCGTCCATATCAGCCATGCAAATGTACCTTTATTGGTGGATATTATCGACTATTTCATGGTCATACAATATTACAAATAAATATTAAATGGTCTCTATGAATGTTTTCATAATGAACACATAACATATTTTTTTTTTTTTGTTTTTTTTGTTTTTTTTTTTTATTTTTTTTTTTTTTTTTTTTTTATGATTTTGAACTTAAAATGTATAAAAATAGAATTAATAGTAAATACTTTATAATACTGTGCTGCCATAATTTTAAAATCCACAAAAACATTTATTACATTTTATCTATATATAAACTGCTTGACCGAAACCATCTTATAATTCAGAATTCTATTATTTTTATTCTAATAATTTTTAGCTAAAATGACATTATTTTCTTTTCTCTTATTCCATCTACATAAAATACCTATTGCAGTTTTTAGACTATAAGATTTATATTTTAGTAGGAAAATATTTTTTTTCTCCAATTAAGCTTTCAGCTGTTTTTGTTCTTTCACCTATTCTAAGCTATGTCTTGTGATCTATCTATCTATCTATCTATCTATCTATCTATCTATCATCTATCTATCTATCTAACTATCTATCTAACTTATCTAAACTATCAATCTATTCCTATCTATCCGATCTCTCGATCTATCTACTAACTAGCTATCCAACTCCATCTATCTATCTATCTATTCTATCAATCTTATCTAACTATTATCTACTATCTGTCTAGATAAGGAAAATCCGCTGCACTCACAAATAGTGAAAAAGAAACAGTGCTTTATTTCATGTCCAGTGGTGACGTTTTGACATGAATTAAAGCACTCTTTCTTTTTCACTATTTGTGAGTGCAGCAGATTTTTCTTATGTACTAATTAGACACATAACGAGGGTCTTTTTTTCCACTTTCCACACTTCTATATACTTTTATGGATGTATAGCCTTTCTCCCTATTTTTTGTATCTATCTATCTATCTATCTATCTATCTATCTATCTATCTATCTATCTCTTTTTCTTTATATATCTTTTTTTCTAGCTACCATAGCTATATTCCATTTATTGAACCTTTTTAATACTTTAGTATATTTTACAATGATTTATTGTAATTTTTTGGTTTATTTTTTTTCCCTTATATAATTGTGATTAGAGATGGGCGAATTTCTCAAAAATTCGATTCGGTCACTGCGCTCGAATTTAACCGACAAAAAAAAATATGTTCCGAATAACTTCGGGACGAATCGAGTTAAAAAAACACTTTTTTTTTTTTCCTATTTCCAGGCTGCACAGAGCCTGCAGGGTGCTGTAGAACGTTGTGCCATGCTTAAATATGCATAGGTAGATTGGTTTGTTCTTCAAACAATGTTGTGTTTTTTAGTAATGACACGCAGATGACGCCTCCTATCACAATCACTCGCTTCACAAAACAATTCCCAGGGCCTTAATGATTGGCAAAACTGACTCAAAAAACTCAACGTAATGTACCCCCGATAAAGTCATGGCAGCGACAGCTGGAAAAAAACAAGCTAGAGAGCTCAGTGCAACATTAGTGGACAAGTGTGGGAAGGTGACGGGCGGCACAAGCCACACAGCAGCAATAGGTCAGGTACAGTGGTGGCACAATGACATACAGGAGTGGTCAAAAGACACTAGAAGCCACAAGAGTGGCACAATGACTGAAGAGCGTGAAGTCATGGCGGCAGCATATGAGGTCCGGCAGTGGCACAATGACATTCTGGAGGCTGCAAAACAGTAATTAGGCCACAGAAGTGGCACAATGACTGAGAGCGTGGCGAAGTGTCTACGGCGGCAGTAGCAATGATGCAGACAAGAGGGCTCAATGACACAGTGTGTAGACATGGCCACGCATCCACAGCAGCAGCATGAGGTCAGATAGTGTGGCACAATTGAACAATTCGCTGGAGGTGGCCAAAAAAAAAGGAAGTAGGCCACAGAGTGGCACAATGACAGAGATTTGAGGTGACGTGCGGCAGATTGCAACAGCATGAGTCAGAGAGTGGCACAATGACACAGTGGTGGAGGACAATGCAGCCAGGCCACAGCAGCACAATGAGGGGGTCAGACAGTTGGCACAATGACACAGGTGTGGATTCACGGCAACACAACAGCAGCATCAACATGAAGGTCATAGAGTGGCTACAATGACATAGTGGGAGAGGTGGGTGGCAAATAACAGTCCCGTGGGTAAAGATGGTGTAGGCAGATGAGAAACTGCAGCAGAATGTGTTGCATCAGCGGGTGGCGGCATCAGAATAGAGGCGGAGGCAGGTATTTGAAACACCAGACTGACGCCTAATGGCATTGTGATGGAAGATCCTGGCCGATCCACGCCTGATTCATCTTGACAAAAAGGTCAGTCGTTCCACATTTCCCGTTGGAAAAGCGGGTTTCTCCTTGGGTAACGATGCCCCCGCCGCACTGGAACACCCGCTCTGATGCCACACTATGGCCGGGCAGGACAGCTTTCTCCACTGCAAAACTCGGCAAGTTGCGGGCACACATCCAGTTTGGCTGCCCCAGTATGTCCCAGCGGATCTTCTAACAGAGGTGGCAGAGAGCTTTTCCAAAGTAGGCCACAACAGTTGGTTTCAGAGGGATCTGCTCCTGTCCTCGCTGCTGCTGCTCCTGGCGACTTGCCCTCTACTCACTAGGGCGGGTGAAGGAAGCTTCTCCATCAGTGACTTCCAGACTTAGGTTACTACAGATTCGGAGCTGGTACGCCTCCAACCGCACCCCGCCACCTTCCCCCAGCAGCCGCGGCAGTAGTACGTGAGCGCTGAGGAACCCCCGGACCAGTACCTGTCCAGATGAGGGGACGATGCTGCACAAAGGCAGCAGCCAACAGACTACAAGGATTTTTCCTTTCCCTGTAGTATTTGATTTGTCTTCCCTCCTCAATATCTTGGTACAAAAGGCTCCCATTTTGGACCCGGTAGCAAGGGTCCAATAGGGTGAGAAGCCAGAAGTCATCCCTCGCCGGATGCTGACTATTCGGCTGTCACTAGCCAGGCAAATAAAGCATGCTGCGGGCCATCTAGCACAAGTGACTCCCAGGGCTCCCTGCCTCCATCTCCACTGTAAATACTGCCAACGGTGCTTGGGGGTCATCCTGCTTCATCTCCATCCACCTCCTCCACTGCTCCTGTCTCCAACTCTTTGTCACCAGGGTGTAGAAAATCACTCATTCCACCAGACAACTGCTTCTGCTCCAATGTCCTCCTCCTCCTCCACCATTTCAGTCCCCACCGGACTCAGTGGCCACGAGATGTAGTCGATACGTCTCCAGTCCCCTGCTCAGACAGATTTTTTTTCAGCCAACCTGTTCCAGGACATGAAAGCAGTGGAATGACGTTATTCATCCCGTAGTCCTCGGGCGACTGACAAATAAACGACGCCCCTCCTCCGAATGCCTCAACAAAAGCGGAAGGTTGTCAACGCATGAGCTGCCCACTAGGCTGACACAAAGTTCACAGGGGAGTCTTCTGTCTGCCTGGATGCATCAAAAAATCGTTAATGGCCTTTCTCTGTTCATATGTACAGTCGGAATCCAACATGTGCAGCTGGAATTCCAGCGGGTGGAAACATCGCATATCAAGTGTGTTGGGGGAGGCCGTTCTGGCCGCTGCAAACTCGAGGAGGAGGGTTGTTCCTGGCTTTGTACGAATGGTAAAGTGCAGCAGACAGTTGTCCTGCCATTTTCAAGAATGTTTCTGAAATCGTGGAAGACTTTCAGGAACCTTTCAAAAACCAGATGAACACGCGCCATGCATGTCGCATGGACCATCCCTCCTCGGTGCAGCGCGGACACCATGTTCCTGCCCATTGTTTCCGTTTCACCATGGATCCTATTTGCAGTTTTGGCACGGAGAAAAGCCACACCTCTATTATCTTGCTGCAGACTCGGAGTTAGTTCCTCCCCTGTGTGACTGTTCGTTCGCCGAGCAAGCCAGTGTATGAACTGCGTGACAACCCGCTAGTTTCCCCTACACATTGGTATGATGGAGCCAGTACTTGTGGAGGGCTGAGATGGAGGTGGAGGTTGGAGGAAGGAGGAGGCGACATTGGCGCAGGTGAGCAGTTTGACAACGTCTGGGTGCTAATAGAAAGCTTTTCAACCACAAGCGGCGTCTCCAGTCCAAGTTGTAGTTGTGCCATGGGCCTGGAAAGCACATACACCCAGTGGGCCTAAAGGTCATGTACTGCCCTGACGCGTAGTTACAGCTCCAGAACGTTCCGCGAATGCCAGGTAGGTCAACCGTAGGAACAAACCAATAAGCTCAAGGACTATAGACCCACCTTCAGTCTACAAATTTATGAAGTGCTGTACGCCTTTTTGGAAAAGAAATATACGGCTTGGAACTCTCCAACTCGGCTCTGGCACTAGCCATTAGTTCTCTGAACGTTGCAGAGTTCCACCATTTGGAAAGGGAGGGACCTGCAGTAAACCAAACAACTTGGACAGGAGCACGTCAGCTGCTGCAACCTTTAGTATTGTTGGACGCATACTTTTGTCCTCTTTTGCAAACGCCTCGCAGAACGACTGCTGGCGCATGATAGCGAGGATCAGGAGCATCTGGACCTTTTAGAAGATGTCAAAGAGAACCAGCTCCCTTTCTGCAAGGTGGTTGGAGCCTTGACAGTTCTGCAATGGCATTCGAGCCAAGGCGCTTGCTGTCTCGCTCGCTGTATGCTGCAGCGCAGGATGGACCACCACAACTGAGCCACGTTTACTTCCTCCCAGGCAACCGGATGGAACGCATCATGTGTTGACGCAGGGCCGAGGTGCCAACGTAAGCACTCCCTGTCCCACAGCTTCCTTTTCCTGCCCACAGATTCAACATATACCCATAATCGCTCCTCACGGTGTCTTAGCAAAGAACTGCCAGCACCGCCAGTATCGATTTTACCGGCAACGCTACCGCACTGAGTGGACAACTGATACTTGGCCGCGCTGCCTCGCTGAGATCCCCTGTGCCGCTACTTTCTTGGACCTGGCGAAAGCGGTTTTTTAACCCCTTGGCCACTTGTGTCCCCGACGATCACAACTGCTGCAATCCTGCGACGTCACGCCACACTAACTGTATCCGATCAGACCCTTCGACCCCTATGCAGGCTGCGCTGCTGCCACCCGCAAGCTGACGCCCCTCTTATCTGACATGATGAAGCCCTTGCCTCACCCGCTCCCAAAAAAAAAAAAAAAAAAAAGGTTGGTGGGGGGCGGTTTGCTACATCATCATCTATTTTGTGTTTCATCGTCACTTGCTTGTCCTCAACACCGAGGGTCTTGGTATGCCGAGGCTTGGTCATCTCACAACATGACCTCCCATGGCCACTTTCCACATCTATACGTTTTGCCGCCTACTGCATAAAGCAGGCGATATTGGCCCCATTTTCTTTCTTATCGCTGCCAAGTAGCTGCTGACTCTCGCCCTCCTCAAAAGGTTCATTCCGTCTATATAGATGGGCGCTGAGCCCAGACCACATCAGTAGAGTCTCTGGCTGAGGGAACCGGATGGGAGCAGAGGCGGCATGAGACATGTGAGGGCCGCTGACGGGGACCGCTCCCCGGGCCATTCCAACTAATGGTTGTGTTTTGTGAGGATCCCACCGACACTGCGTGGCTGGGGGTTTTCAGATTCATCTGGGAGGACGAGATGATTACCTGTCAACCAATCAAGAAACACTTGGGTTGCTTGAACAACACAAGGAAAGCACGGCCTGCTAGATACATAGCGGCAAGTTTTGTGGGCCTCACCGAGTGACCCCTGCTGCGACGTCCCCTTGCTGTGCTGCACCTGGGCCTGTTCCAGGAATGTTTGTGCCACAGCACTGACTCGGGCGGTGCATAGCCTGTCGCCACCATCTCTGTCGACAGTACTGTTTATGTTTCTACAAAATGTTCAGACACTGTTTGATGATGATATCTGTATATGATAAATATAACACCCTGTTTTTTGACTCCAAATGAACCCATTAACAAGCTATGGGTAACCCTTGGATAAAAAATTGCGCTCGCACAAATGGCCAAGAAAAATTTTACTTGTATGTGTCCCGTTAAAAACACCTGTGTGTTTAACTAAATGTTAAAAGCACAAACAGCTAATTAACCTTCGCACATGAATTAGGCTACAGGAAACAATGAATATATTTTTGGCGTTGAAAAAGACAGATATTTTTGTCAGCACACTATCACCAGCAAAACAACGCGCTTAATTAACCCCTGGATGTAAAATTGCGCCAAAGAATTGAAGCCGCACAAGACTAGTAACTTTTTGTAAGGCGTGGGGGTTAGCAATTGAGCGTGTTTTCCCTTTCTACGCCAGCACAACAATAGATAGATCAGTTGTAGAATTAACACGTTTGCTGTGAATTAAAGCTAAAGAAAAATTTGATATATTTTGGCGGTTGAAAAAGACGGTTTATTTTGTCAGCACACCAGCAAAACAACGCTTTAATTAACCCCTGGATGTAAATTTGCGCCAAAGAATTGAGCCCGCACAAAAATAGTAAGCATTTGTATTCGTGTTACAATTGCGTGTTTTTCTACCCACACACACAATAGATACAGAGTAATTAACCTTTGCTTGTTGAATTATGCTACAGGAAAAATTTATATATTTTGGCTTTGAAAAGGACATTTTCTTGGGATCACCACACCCAGCAAAACAACGCTTATTACCCCTGATGTAATAGGTGCCGCCAAAGAATTGAGCCCCAACAAAAATAGTACGCTTTGTAGCGTGTTACAATATGCGTGTTTTCTACTCCACAACAACAAGAGATACAGTTGTAATAAACCTTTTGCTTGTGAATTAGGCTGTATATAATTTTGGCTTTGAAAAAGATACGGTTTCCATGTGGTCAGCACACCAAGCAAAAACAACGCTTAATTAACTCCTGTGATCTAAATTGCGCATAGAATTGAGCAGCCAAAAATGAAGAGGTATTTGGTATTTGAAAAAACGCAGGATTCTTTAAATGAATAATACAAACAGGAACTGTGCTTAGATCCCCACTTGGATATTGAATGTATCTGCAGCTGCAGTGGACCGCACACTGTATTTCAGATTCCAATACCCCAAAAAATGTAGAAAATAGAACAATAGAGAACAGTCCTCTGAGACAAGCAGAGACACCCCACAGAAATCGCTATAAAAAAAAAGACAAATTCTTCAGTAAAAGCTATCAGCCGCGGCAGCACCTTCCCTGATAGAGCACAGATAAAGGGAGTGTAGCTCCCGGCGCCAGCGCCTCCGACTTATATAGTGCGGTTGACCGTCACAGAATCCCGCCGGTCTCTTGATTGTCTTCAACTCTCTGCACATGTCAATGCAGGCTAATGCCCTACTTCCTCCCAGATTTCTTTGCCCCATAAATAATGCATGTGCTCGCAGTGCGAGCCATTTTAATCAATGAAAACACACTGGTGCATTCGTTCACCCGAAGTACCCCAAACTTCGTCTACGCCCTCGTTCAGTAACCACAGTTTTTCCTGAAATTCTAAACGAATTCCACTTCGTTAGAATCAATTCGCCCATCTCTAATTGTGATATTTAAGTTGCCTGTACATTTGCTGCTACCTGTAGGATGAATTTTTCCTCAGTGATTTAAATCATCTTATAAGAAATTAATTTGCTGGTTGTAGTTAATGCTGAACATGATCATTTGATAGAATTAATAAATATAGCCCATTCTCGTCAATGACATGTATTTTAGCATTTTAAATAAAGCCATAACCTGGGAGTTTATTTTTACCTTCTAGCGTTAAGCAATATTCAGTGCTACATATTATACGATTTAATTAACTTGTTCACGTTCACTACTTCAGGATAATAATCAAACCCAGCACCGTACATAGAGTTTACCAGAATTTATAGACAGACATCTTTCGCTTGACTTATAACTCGGGTACTTATTTTTTTTAAATCCTCTTATATTTCCCTTGTAAAACTTGTAGTTCCATAAAGTATTATGTATTGAGCATATTCATCATGTCCCTTTTCCATTTGTGTTTATAGGCTATTATACTATTATATACTAATTAAGTTACTATGATCCATGGTGGGCCCGCTGTTGGCTATTTTTGTTCTTGTCTCTGTCAAAGTTCCACATGAATAGAATTACCGTATATTATCTCGAGTATAAGCGAGTTTTTTATCAGGCACAAAGAATGGTGCTGAAAAATTGATCCTCGGCGTATACTAGAGTCACTGTCGGCGATTGGGCGCTATGATGGCCCGGGCGCCGGCAGGGACACTTCTGCTATATGTGACTCCTCAGGGAGCGCATACCAGTGACGATACCACTGCGGAACAGAGAGCTAGCACTCCCTGCTCCGCAGTGGACTCCGCACGACCGCAGACTTGCGGCTGTCTGGAGTTTCCGGCACAGGTGGCGTGCTATGTCATCACGCTGCCTGCATCGACTGATGACATCATGCTGCCTGTGCCAGAAGACGGAGCGCCCGGGAGTCGGAGCTGCGAGGAAGCGAGGTAAGTACTTGTATTTTTTTTTTAAACCCTGCCTATAACCTGCCTATGGACGATATTTACCTGCTTATAACCTGCCTATGGGGACATATACATGCCTATAACCTGCCTATTAACTGCCTATGGGGACATATACCTGCCTTTGGGGACATATACCTTCCTGTAACCTGCCTATTAACTGCCTATGGGGACATATACCTGCCTATGGGGACATATACCTTCCTGTAACCTGCCTATTACCTGCCTATGGGGACATATTCCTGCCTAAAACCTGACTATGGGGGACATATAGGACATATACCTGACTATGGGACATTAAACTGCCTATGGGGGACTTTATTCTTTCAGGATTATTTTAAAGTTTTTCAATTCACAGGCTAAAACTACCAAGCACACCATTGTTTTTTCTTCCCCTTGAGAAATGCTCAATAAGTTTGATTGTGTTATCATGACCTCTTCCATTGTGGAAAAATAAAGTTGGATCCAAAATGGTCCGACTTCAAATGTCTGCCATGTCAAACACCCACTTGACAAGTATTCACCCTCCTATATACTAATGTGCCGCAAACAGGAAGTTGATGTCACCAGCCATTCCCATTTTATTTTGGTGTATCCATATAAATGGCCCACCCTGTAGATCAGGGGTGTCAAACTGCCGGCCCTCCAGATGTTGGGAAACTACAACTCCCATCATGCCCACTGTTATAGATATATACAAATGCATGAGGGAGTTGTAGTTTTCCAAAAAAAAACACTGAGGGACGGCAGTTTGACACCTGTGCTGTAGATATAAAATAGAATTATCATGAAGAAAGCAATATACAGCATTACATTCTACATTATAAACTAGTTGATTTCTTTTGATATAAACGTTTTGTTTATCCTGTTTAAAAATACTATTAACTGCAGTTGATTTTATTAAAGGGGTAGTCCCTTCACAGGAAATTCTGCATTTGAGTTGGAGGGGGGGCGCAAGCCTGACCCCCATTCCTTCAGGGAGTTTTGATATAACTAGGGTGCGCTCGGCTATACTTGAAGCTTCAATAGCAGTGAACCAGGAGGACGGCGCTAGCGGCATCCTTCTCATTCACATGCAGGGCCGGATCGCACCTAGCGGCTGGTGAAGAGAATTTCTCGTGATGGGACTACCCCCTTTAAAAAGGGTTTCTAAACTAAAATTGTTTAATTTTACCTCTCCTGTTTTCTCGGTTTCATTTTTTAATTCACGGCGTGTTACTGGTTTTACGACTTCTATGGCTACCGTGATGACTGCTGAGGACACCATCTGTAACTATAGCACCAGCACTGGCACCAATAAAAGAAAAACCCAGGTCTGTAGCAAAGTGACCTAAGGCAATGCAGCCCATACAAGATGGGATATCTAGGAATGGGTGGGGCACGTTATGTGCTTTCCACAGCACAGTTTGGGTGCAGTTTAAAGGCGCCAAATTTAAAAGCCTTATTACCAGCAAGCTTTTTTAGTTGTCTAAATTTGTTTTGGGGGAAAAAGGTTTCAATAAGTAAATTTAATTTCTTGGGTTTTAAGTCTTGTGGATTACAAACTGCGACTGATTTCTGACTTTTCAAACTTTAAAAAGTGAAAGAAGCTTTTCGGAAAAAGGCAGTTTAATTGGACACAGTTAAAACTGCACCCAAAAATCACTGGTGAAAGCTCCCTTTAAAGGGCACATATTGCAAAGGACTTGTTTTTTGCAAGACTTTAACAAAAAAAAAAAATCTTTTATGAGAAACCCTTTTTGTATAAAAAAAAAGAAAAAAAAATCTTATAATTTAATTTGGCTGGACTTTCTACACAAACAACAATTGGTGTACTATGATCTTGTCACATAACATATTCTCATTACTGGTACCTTTACTAATAAAACTGTGATGTGTCTTCAAAAATAAACAATGAAAATTCACATTTTCTCAATGAATACTAAAGAACATAGAATAACTGAATTATAACTTAGAAATTAAACTTACTACTTGGGTCTTTATTTTATTGACTAATCGGTTATAACAAACCAAACCACATTCTCTCGCCACTTTTGCCTGTTTGATACAATTTCTTAGCAGATGCTCCCAGCATCCAGAATCATCATGGAAAAGCATAGGGGATTTGTTATTTGAAACGAGAAGTTGTAATTTTTTTTGCAGCTTATAATTAGAGAGGGCCCAATTGACTAAAAAGTGGAATTCGTTTCGAATTTCAGGAAAACTTCGGTTCTGAAAAAGTCGAAGTTTTGGGGGATTCGGGTGAACAAGTGTGCTTTTGATTGATAAAATGGGGTGCGACACAGGGGCTACATGGGGGAAAGACTCTGGGGGAAAA
>JAODAL010055233.1:0-17500 GCA_025379985.1 Phyllomedusa bahiana
TAACCGCGTTTTAATAGATGAGGGGACGCCACCCTGGGCTTTCACCGCACCCAGAAAACTCCGGGGCCCCCGGGGCATGCTGTGGCCCAGGACAGGTATAGTCAAGTCCATGAAACAAAAGTGGTTGAAAGACTCCTTTTTCTGCACTTTTAAATTGGGGGGTAAATGCGGGTTTTGGGGGCCATGCGGGGCCCAGGACAGGTATAGTAATGTCAGTTCAACTAAAATGGTGGTTAAAAGACCCCTTTTTTCCGGCACTTTTTAAATGTGGGGGCATGCGGGTTTGGGGCTCATGCTGTGGCCCAGGACAGGTATGGGTCAATTCCAGTGAAACTAAAATGGGTGTTGAAAGACCCTTTTTGCGGCACTTTTTAAATGTGGGGGTAGCATTTTGGGCTCAGCTGCGTTCCAGGACAGGGAATTCAATTTCCAGTTAAATAACATGAGGTTCAAATCATATCCTTTCTGGCACTTTTTAATTTGTGGGTGTGCAGGTTAAGGGTCAGGCTGTGGTACAAGACAGGGAAGTAAATGTCTGTGATTTTTTTTTCTGTGATTTTTATAACCTAATTGTTCCCTAAGATGTATCACGTATCCTTTTTGACTGTTGTGATTTTAAAATTTCAGCTTCTCCAGCCTTTGGGTTTGGGGTTAATAATAAAGGGTTTTGTTGCTCTCCCAATAACTTAATGGTCTCACGCATAATAAATGCTACTATCGAAAAACCTTATCGATAGCGGCCCGACTACGATATCGATCGATCTCGATAGCCAACGCAATCGCTCCACACAGAACGGTATAGTCAAGCCCCGTTAAACTAAAATGGTGGTTGAAAGACCCCTTTTTTTCCGGCATTTTTTAATCGGGGGTCATGCATTTTGGGGGCCATGCTGCGTTCCGGGACGGGGATATACAAGTCGTTCAAGTAAAATGATGGTTCAAATCAACGCCTTCTGGATTTTTTTAATTTTGGGTCGCAGGTTTTTAAAGGGTCAGGCTGTGGTGAAAGAGAGGGATAGTAAAGGCCCTGTGTTTTTTTTTCTGTGGTTTTAAAACCCCAATTGTCTTCCTAAGATGTAGCACGTATACAGTTTGCTTTTGTGGGTGTTAAATTCCAGCTTTTTCCCTCCCTGTTTGGGTGTAAAAAGAAGGTGTTGTTTCCTCTCCCTGACTTTAAAAGGGGCATCGGCGATAATCTATTATCGACTATCGGATATCTTATTGATAATTGCCAATATCGACTATCGACCCGATGACGATAGTCAACGTAATCGCTCATCACTATTTATTTGTTCATTCATTTATAAGACAACTCTTTCTGCTATTCACTAACATTAATGATTTTTCGCTGATTTCTAGCCTGTCTCGAATCGTAATAAATGTTAGGCGCATTCCTTCTGCGCCTAAGTCCCGCACTGCGCCTCACACACTGGCGAGGCGCAGGGAACTTTACACCACATGCATGAGTGCACGTCGGGCGCCAACATAAATGAGGCGGAGCTTTCACTAAAAATCGCGTGAAAACGGGTGCTCCGACGCGCCGATCTTCATTCATGTCGCCAAAAGGTTCAAAGAGTTCAACCAAGGGAAAGGAAAGATGTGGATACAGGGAAAGATAGCGGGAATTCTTAAGCTTTGTTTCCCCTGTTGATGTAGACTTAAGAACCAACAGGGCATGAACCAATCTGCCCCAAAGGAATATATTATTTGTAATATTAAAATTGTCATCAGAATAGATCTAGATGTTTTATACAGCTACAAAAGTATTAAAATTATTTAGTTCTAAGTAGTTATCTAAGCTGTTTTTGACGCCATCATCTGTCTTAGGTGTGTCCAGCTCCTGGGGTGGCTATTCCACTGATTCACAGTTCTCATCGTAATGAATACTTTTTTTCTCTGTATATTGAATCCTTTTTTCTCCAGATAAAGTAAATGTCCTCTTGTCTTCTGAGGGGGTTTTACATGAAATAGCTTTTCCCCATACATTTTGTAGTGGTCATTTATATTTTTATATAAATTAATCATGTCTCCCCGGAGTCGTCTTTTCTCAAAAATAATTAAGCTTAATTTTTTTAACCTCTCCTCATAAATAAGATGCTCTATTCTCCTTATTAGTTTGGTTGCTTATCCGTGTACTTTCTCTTACTCCATTATATCCTTTCTCTAAACTGGAGTCCAGAACTGAACAGCAAATTTATATAGCTTTATATAGCAACATGTTGTGGTAGTGGGGTGTGGTTGCTAAGAAAGTACAATGAGTTTTATTACTGTAGCAATTAAAGCACACACTACAGCTACTGTGGATTAACCTTTAAGCCCTAAACTATTGCTCATTTTACCTCATAATGCTGACTATGCAAATATATGGACAGTCTTGAAAAGGGGTGGTTAAACAGAAAATTATGAATTAGTGCTTGTGTTTAATTTTATTCTCTTTTCTTTTCATTTAAGGCTCAAAAAATGGTATATACTTTAGCAGCACTTAGGATATTCTGAAAGAGGGAGCCGCATTTTGATGTTCATATATTCTATTCTTAATAAAGCATATAGAAATAAGTGGTCTCCATGAGACAACCCCTAGAAAATATTTTAATTTGAAACAGACAGAAAATAAAATAATTAATGTAAATTCGGGTAAATTATTTTTTATGATGTCTTTTTTTGAGAATGGTTTTAGTGTTTTATAACATTTCATTAGAAATAAAAGGTCGTTATAAATACTCATAAAAGATGTTTAAATCTTTTTTTTTTAAAGGAAATAGTTTTGAATTAATAGCAAAACATTTGTAGTGTTTATAAAATGAGGATGGCAACCTAATCCATTTTCTTTGATAAATTATTCTAACATTATCTGTGTCATCCACATGAATGTTATTACTCAAATGAGGTTTAGGAGTCTATTTCGCCTTTCTCACCAATAAAAGATTAATGCATACAAATCTCAAACCACTTGTGCATATGTGAATCAGGACTCCAAGGGTATCACTCTTTATTACTCTGTCCTGTTCCATATCACAGTTCCTTTCCCAATGGAAAATAACTAATTTGACTAGGCCAGCATTTAAAACAAACTCCATTTCTGATGTTTTCTCCAATTCTAATCTTTAGAGTTTTTTATTACTTCATACCAAAATATGTAATTTTTGTAGAAACCTTCATATTATGGAAACATGTACATTTATGTTGCCAGAACATAACTTAAAATAGTGTTTATACAAAATATTCATCCAATTTCTATAGATTATTTCTATAAATGCAAATATACAACAGAAGATTTCAACCAACAAGATAAATAAAATGCAACAGTGATAGTTTTCCATTTCTTGAACTGAAGACTTTGTACACATGTTGCTTTTTTAATTTCAAGAGAAATATAATTTTCTAGCTCTTCTTTATATTAATCAGGCCCAACACACTTCATTAAAAGGAAACGTTTTCCCTGCATGATTTAAAGACATCTTTAGATGCAAGAGCACCAATGAAATATCTTTGAAAGATTCAAGAAAGTTTTCTGATTCTCCACTTCTGCAGTCCTTAGAATTATTTCTTTATGTGACAAGGTAAGTTTTCGATGTCACGTATATATGCAGCATTTATCTCTACACAGACATTCAGGCTATGCTATCTGTGGAGCTTTGTGGAATATTAGTTCAAATTGAATTATATATTCTGAAAGCATAACATTTTAAGAGATGAAGCGCCGTTTGAATACAATCCTAAAAATACAAAACACACCTCAACGATCAATTCTAATTTTTTAGTTCAAATAGTTAATATGTCTCAAGGCAGATTAGACATTATGGGCTACATGTATAAAAACTGTCTAGGTCTAAAATTCACTTTGTTGCCCATAGCAGCCAATCACAGCGCCCATTGCATTTCATATGGTGCTCTGGAAAAATGAAAGGGGCGCTCTGATTGGTTGCTCTGGGCAAAAAGGTAAGTTTTAGACCTAGACAGTTTTCATACATGTGGCCCTATGTTTATACAGTGGTTTCTGTCTGTGACCAGTGCATGCTCCTGGAATCACATCAATTATAAAGACAGAGGACTAATGGACTGTTAAAGAACATAGAATAAAATAAGCTCCGTGTGAAGCGCTTCCCCCTGCAGGCAGAATGGCAAAGCAGATGACCTCAAACAGAACATCTCCACTAAAAAAAGATAATAAACAGTGATCTCTTCATATGGATTTTAGATACCTAGTAGCGGGTTACCCAGAACTGATTTAAAAAATTCCCTGCACACCCAGAATTCAAGAAGGCTTGCACTGTGAAGCGGGTTTCAATAGCAGACAAGGTAATGGACATTGTAACACCATGAGAAAAAATGCTTCTTCTAACTCTAGGCGCTGAAGTTTCCAGGCTTTACAAGGTAATCTTGCATGTAATGAATCATGTTCCCATAGTGTGGATATAGGTAGTTATGCCTGTGTGGGGTAATCAGCCCCCCAACCAATGTCCTTCAGTATTCTGATTAAGTGTGTCAGGATACAAACTAGTCAGAAATCAATCAGACAACATACATAAGATGGTGGAGATATACACTATTGTTCAAAAGTTTGGGGTCACTTAGAAATTTGCTTATTTTTGAAAAGAAAAGCACAGTTTTTTTCAATGAAGCTAACATTAAATGAATCAGAAATACACTCTATACATTGTTAATGTGGTAAATTACTATTCCAGCTGCAAACGTCTGGTTGTTAATGTAACATCTACATAGGTGTATAAAGGCCCATTTCCAACAACCATCACTCCAGTGTTCTAATGGTACATTGTGTTTGCTAACTGTGTAAGAAGGCTATTGGATATTTTGAACACTCTTGGAAACCCTTGTGCAAGTATGTTAGCCCAGCTGAAGACAGTTTGGCTGATTAGAGAAGCTATAAAACTGAATTTCCTTTGAGCTAGTTGAGAATCTGGAGCATTTGTTGGTTTGATTAAACTCATAAAATGGCCAGAAAAATAGAACTTTCATGTGAAACTCCACAGTATATTCTTGTTCAGAGAAATAAAGGCTATTCCAGGCGAGAAATTGCCAAGAAACTGAAGATTTCCTACAATGGTGTGTATTGTTCCCTTCAGAGGAGAGCACAAACAGGCTCTAACCAGAGTAGAAAGAGAACTGGGAGGCCCCGCTGAACAACTGAGCAACAAAACAAGTACATTAGAGTCTCTAGTTTGAAAAATTTGCGCCTCACAGGTCCTCAACTGACAATGCCATACCCTGTGGACAGCGCTTGATTGGAGCCAATTTCATCCTGCAAAAGGACAATGACCCAAAGCACATCTCCAAATTATGCAAGAACTATTTAGGGAAGAAGCAGACAGCTGGTATTCTATCTGTAATGGAGTGCCAAGCGCAGTCACCAGATCTGAACCCTATTGAGCTGTTGTGGGAGCAGCTTGACGGTATGGTATGCAAAAAGTGCCCATCAAGCCAATCCAACTTGTGGGAGGGGCTTCTGGAAGCATGGGGTGAAATTTCTCCAGATTATCTCAGCAAATTAACAGCTAGAATGCCAAAGGTCTGCAATGCTGTAATTGCTGCAAAGGGAGCATTCTTTGACGAAAGCAAAGTTTGAAGTAGAAAATTATTATTTCAAATAAAAATCACTATTTCCAATCTTGTCAATGTCTGGACTATAATTCTATTCATTTTGCAACTCATTTGATAAATAAAAGTGTAATAATCCAGCGGTAACAGTATATGCTGAGGTGCCGATCGTTGGGAAACATGTGTGTGGATCCACTGTGATCACCGCAGGTGAAATGGTATAGATGGAGATCCCCGCTAGGGAGCGGAGTCTAAGGGGCCCCCAGTCTTCACCGGAGCCCTCCACAAGGCCGGACTAACTTAGCTGCGGGGAAAGCCCAGGTCGCTACCCCTGACGTGGCTACCTGCGGTGACAGCCGAGGTGCAGGAATGGAACACAAAACCCTGGGAGCGATGGTAGCAGGAAAATAGCTGTAGGAAGCCTTCTGTTCCCAGGTGATGGCAGGCAGGTGCAGCAACAGGTTACAGGTGGTCAGGTGCTCTAATGGACTGAACAGACTGACAGAAGGCAGCACAGGGGTTAAGCACTGACAAGCACCCATGAGCCAGCACCCAGGAGCAGTTCAGAGGCTTTGGTGGACTGAACAAAATTCACAAACATGCAACAATGAACTGACCCCGAAGCAAGGAAGTTCCTCTTATACCCAGGGGTCACAGGTCAAGACGAAGGCAATCAGCACATAGAACCTATAAAGGGCAGGAAGCTGCCGCGTGCGCGCCCTAGGAGGCACAGTGCGCTCACTGGACCCCAGGAAGCAGGAACAAGTCCCGGTAAGTACAAGGACACACTCGCAGCAAACAGGAAAACAGGCCGGTGGGGCCCAAGCACAGAGAGCCATAGGGGAGACAAGACAGGCACGGACACGCTGACGGTCCAAGGCAGGGACTGCGGCATGAACAATCACAGTACCCCCCTTCAAATCCCCCTCCTCTCCCTCTAAATCACAGAATGGAATTCCACATAGGTCAGGGACCCACAAAATCTACGGGGGCAACCCCAAAACCAGGTACAGGCTGTATAATAACCAGTATAGGGAAAACCTAGAAAAGAAGGCGCATGGGTGGGACCATGAGCTAGGCGGGTCAAGACGCTCTGGGCGGGACCATGAGCTAGGCGGGTAGAGACGGTCTGGATGGGACCATGAGCTAGATAGGTACAGACGCTCTGGGCGGGACCATGAGTTAGGCGGGTACAGATGCTCTGGGCAGGACAATGAGCTAGGTGGGTACAGACGCTCTGGGCAGGACCATGAGCTAGGCTGGTATAGACGATCTGGGCGAGACCATGAGCTAGGCAGGTACAGATGCTCTGGGCAGGACCATGAGCTAGGCGGGTACAGACTCTCTAGGCGAGACCATGAGCTAGGCATGAAAGGACAGAAGCTTTGGGTGGAACCATGAGCCAGCGAGTACAGACAGACACTCTGGGCAAACCATGAGCCAGCGGCAGACAGGGCGACACCCTGGCGAATCATGCCACGGCACCGACAGGATAGTTCTGTGGTGAACTATTGCCATGCAATCCGACGGGGACAGACACCTGTCAAACCATGAGCCAGCGGCACAGACAGGGACAGACACTCTGGGCAAACCATGAGCCAGTGGGTTACGGAAGCTCTGGTAGGAACCATGAGCCAGGAACGTAGGCGTGGTCTCCACGGCGGGATCCATGGTCAGTTCATTCTGTAACAGAAGTGAACAAGGTCAGTTCATACTGTAACGATCTGGAGGTAACAATATACGCTGAGGCACCGATTGTTGGCAAACATGTGTGTGGATCCACTGTGATGGAAATCCACACCAGAGAGCGGAGTCTAAGAGGCCCGCAGTGCCTTCACCGGAGCCCGCCACAAGGCCGGACGGACTTAGCTGCAGAGAACCACCAAGTCGCTACCCCTAACGTGGCTACCTGCGGTGACAGCCGAGGTGCAGGAATGGAACACAGAACCCTGGGAGCGACGGTAGCAGGAACATAGCTTTAGGAAGCCTTCTCGTCCCAGGTGGTGGCAGACAGGTGCAGAAACAGGTAACAGCAGGTAAACATATGCATAAGCAGAATACAGCAGGAAAGGCAGGAAACAGGACACGTCCAACGGCAGAAATACAGCAGGTACTGGACAGGTACAACAGCAAGTAAACAGCAGGAATCAGGACAGGAACAAGGACAGCAGATTAACAGCAGACAGGTGGCCAGGAGCTCTGAATGAATGCACAGACTGACAGAAGGCATCACAGTTGTTAAGCACTGACAAACAGCACCCAGGAGAAGGTCAGGAGCTCTGGTGGACTCAACAGAATGCACAAACATGCAACAATGAACTGACCACAAAGGAAGGACAGGAAGTTACTCTTATACCCAGGGGTCACAGGTCAAGAGGAAGGCAATCAGGACACAGAACCTATAAAGGCACTAGGAGGCGCAGTGCGTGCTTAGGACCCTGGGAAGCAGGAGTGAGGGCCGGTAAGTACAAGGACCCACTCGCAACAAACAGGAAAACAGACCACTGAGATCCCAGCACAGGGAGTAGAGATGGGTGAAACGATTATAACAAAGTGGAATTCATTTAGAATTTCAGGAAACCTTCGGTTCTGCATGAAGACGAAGTTTAGGATGATTCGCGGGAACGAAGCGTCTTTTTTATTGGCAAAATGGCGCAAGCACATAGCGTTAAATGGGGCAGAGAACTCTGGGAGGAAGAAAGGAACACCCTCAATTATATGTGCAGACATGAAGCCAATCAGCGACCGGTGGGCCTCTGTGACATCACAGCCCTATAAATACGGACGCCATGTTAAATCCTGACACTTCTCACTGTCTGTCTTGGCAGACAGTGCGGCACTATATTGAACATATTATAAAACAAACTCGTTTTATCAGTGACTGGTGGGAAAGACCATTACAAGTGTGTGTCATTTGCACACTTGTTACTCAAGCAGCATTATTATCTATCTGCTGCAGCACTATATTGCCCTCATTATAAAACAAACTCGTTTTATCAGCGACTGGGGTGAAAACCATAACAAGTGTGTGTCATTTTCACACTTGTTATTTAACCAGCGTTATTATTTTTGTGGGTATTCTCCCTAAAGTCCAGGGAGGGTGTACTTCTGCCCCATATATGCCTAACATACATCTGGTTGTTCTGTAGTGTATTTCATACCCAAGGCTTAATTTAACCCCTTGATTGTGGGTTAATATGCACTAAAATATAGGTTTTTTTTTTTGTCCCATATACGCCTAATTTACATCTGATTGTTCTGTAGGGTATTTAATACCCAAGGCTAATTTAACCCCTTGATTGTAGCTTAATTTGCACTAAAATATAAAGTCCTCTACACGCCTATATTATATCTGTTTTTTTCTGTACAATATTTCATACACAAGGCTTAATTTAATTTCTTGATTGTGCAGTAATTTGGACAAAAATACAGGGTATCTTTACTTTTTTGTCCTCTACACGCCTAAATTACATCTGGTTTTTCTGTACAATATTTCATACACAAGGCTTAATTTAACCTCTTGATTGTGCGGTAATTTGAACTAAAACACAGGGTGTCTTTACATTATTGTCCTCTATACGCTTAATTTACATCTGGTTGTTCTGTACGGTATTTCATACCCAATTTTTTGATCAAACAGTATGTCAAACAGAGAGGTGGAAGGCCCTTAACATGCGAGTGTCAGTGGCACAAATGTTCCTGGAGCAGGCACAGGTCGCAGCACAGTAAAGGGATGTCACAGCAGGGGTGACTCGGTGAGGCCAGAACTGCCGGTGTCATCTAGCGGGCGTATGTTGATCAGCAACCCAACAGTTCTTGAATGGTTGACTAGGTCATCCACTTCCTCCCAGATGACATCTGACAACTCCAGCCAAGAGTCAGTGGGAACGTCAGACACATCCCTGAGTTGACATGGCCTGGGCGCGGATCCGCGGCCCTCCCCTGTCCTCAACCCGCCTCTGTCCTGTTCGGTTCCCTCAGCCAGAGATCTACTATGTGGTCTGGGCTGACCGCCACTATACAGCGAGGACGAACTCTTTCAGGACAGTCAGCAGCTACTTGGCAGCGAAGAGGTGGGGCAGACATCCACTGCTTCTTGCAGTAGGTGGGAAAGAAGTGATTTGGAGAGTGGCACAGGAGGTTATGTTGCAAGCAGTCAGGCTCTGCATACTGAGACCATTGAGGAGAATAGCAGTGATGGGCAAACACAAATCGATGACGATGTTGCCGATCAAACTTGGAAACTGGGTGAAGGGGGGCTTCATCATCATCGTCGGGAGAAGAGGGTGTCAGCTTGCGAGTCAGGCAACGGCGCAGCCAGCAAGTCGGTAGTGTGGCCGAGAGTCAGCAGGGTGGCAGCAGTGCGAGGTCGGGAGCCAAACAGGCACGGGGTAGAAAATCCGCTTCACAGGTCCAAGAAAGTAGTGGCACAGCGGCTCAGCGAGGCAGCGGCGTTAGTAGTCACTCAGTGCGGAGCGTTGTGGGTAAAATCTCCTACTCGGCGGTGTGGCAGTTTTTTGCTAAGACACCGGAGGAACCGAACATGGGTATATGTAGAATCTGTGGGCAGAAAGTGAATCGTGGTCAGGGAGCTAACATTGACACCACGGCCCTGGGTCAACACATGCAGCGTCACCATCCACTGGCCTGGGAGAAACATGTCTCAGATGTGGTGGTCCATCCTGCCGCCGCAGCAACAGCAGCAGCACTCAGTGGCACGCATGCCATTACAGCCAGTCAAGGCTTCACCACTTCTGCCGAAGGGAGCTGTTTGTATTTGTCATCATCTCCCGGTCCAGATGTTCCTGCTCCTTGCCACTCATGGCGTCAGCAGTCGTTCAACGAGGCGATTGACAAGAGACAACAGTATGCGTCCAACCATCCTAAGGTGCAGATGCTGACCATGCTCCTGTCCATGTTGTTGATACTGCAGTCCCTCCCTTTCCAAGTGGTGGACTCAGAGAACTAATGGCTTGTGCTGAGCCGAAGTGGAGAGTACCAAGCCATAATTTATTTTCCAAAAAGGCAGTACCAGCCCTTCACAAATATGTAGAACAGAAGGTGGGCCAGTCCTTGAGTTTATCGGTTTCTTCCAAGGTGCACCGCAGCACGGACGTGTGGAGCTGTACATGTCCTTTATGGCCCACTGGGTGAACGTGCTTCCTGCCCAGCCACACCAACAACTTGGACAGGAGACGCCTCTTTCTCCTCCACGTTGTCAAACTGCTGCTCCTGCGCCAATGTCCGCCTCCTCCATCATCACCACCTCAGCCTCCATAAGTCTAAGTGCTGCTCCATCATACCACATGTGCGGTGTCATGCAGTTCTACACCTGGTTTGCCTGGGCGAATGAAGTTACACAGGGGAGGATCTGCTCCGCGTCATGCAACAAGAAATCAATGTGTGGCTTTCTCCGCGACAACTGCAAATTAGAACCATAGTGACAGACAATGGAAGGAACATGGTGTCCGCGCTGCACTGAGGAGGGATGACCCATGCGCCCTGCATAGCGCACGTGTTCAATCCGGTTGTCAAAAGGTTCATGAAGTCTTCCACCCATCTGCAAGACATTCTAAAAATGCCAGGAAACTGTGCATGCACTTCATCTATTCTTACAAAGCCAAGCACACCCTCTTTGAGTTGCAGCAGCAGAATTTCCTCCCCCAACTTGGGCTGATATACGATGTTTCCACCCCTTGGAGTTTCAGCCTCCATATGTTAGACCACGTGTATGAACAGAGGAAGGCCATTAACGATTTTTTTGATGATGCAAGCGGACAGGAGTACTCCCCTGTGTAATTTTGATGTCAGCCAGTGGCAACTCATGCATGACACCTGCCGTTTGCTGAGGCCATTTGAGGAGGAGACGTTATTTGTCAGTCGCCAGGACTACGGGATGAATAACGTCATTCCACTGCTTCATGTCCTGGAACAGATGCTGCAAAATCTGTCTGGTCAGGGGACTGGAGACGTGGCGCCTACATCTCACGGCCACATGAGTCCAGTGGGGGCTAAACTGGAGGAGGATGACATTGGAGTACAAGCATTGTCTGGTGAAATGAGTGGTTTTTATACTCAGGTGACAGGAGAGGAGAAGCAGGAGCATCTGGAGGAGGTAGAGGAAGATGAGGAAGACGAGGTAGATTACCCAGAAGCACCGTGGCGGTATACAGTGGAGATGGAGGCAGGGAGTCCCTCAGAGTCACTTGCGCAGATGGCCCACAGCATGCTGATTTGCCTGGCTAGTGAAAACGGAATAGTCACCATCCAGCAGAGAGAGGACTTTTGGCTCTCCACCCCCTTGGACCCACGCTACCAGTCCAAAATGGGTGTCTTTCTTCCAGCTCCTGAGAGGAAGAAGAAACTGGCGTACTATAGAGAGATACTGTGTAGTCAGTTGGCCGCTGCCTATGTGCGCCATCGTCCATCCTCTGTCAGGTCTTACTAGGGGGTTCCTCATCGCTCACGTACCACTCATATGGCTGCTGTGGGGAGGAGGGGAGGTGGGGGTAGGATCAGTAGCAGCTCCATCAGCATCAGCCTAAGTCTGGAGTTGTTGATGAGCAGCTTCCTTCACCCGCCTAGTGATGAAAGTACTCAACAGCAGCAGGACCTGGAGCAGACCCTGAACCAGCAGGTGGTGGCTTACTTGGACAGCATTCTGCCACCACAGGTAGTGGGTAGCCAAACTTGATGTGTGGCCGCAAGTTGCTGAGTTTGCCCTGGAGAAGCTGTTCTGCCCGGCCAGTAGTGTGACATCAGAGCGGGTGTTCAGTGCGGCGCGGCAATCGTTACCCCAAGGAGAACCCGCATGTCCAACTGAAATGTGGAGAGACTGACCTTTGTCAAGATGAATCAGGCATGGATAGGCCAGAATTTCCACACACCAATGCCTTATGCATCAGATTAGATCAGCCATGACGCCTCCCCAAAACCTTAAGAAATGAGTCTGGATTCTAAAAATCTGCCTCAGCCACTATTCTGATGCTGCCACCCGCCTGATGCCACACATCTGCTGCCAGTTGCTCCATCTTCCTCCCACCATCTTTACCAGGGACTGGAATTGACACCCACCTCCACCTGCTGCTGCTGCTGCCGCCATCTCCACACTCTGTCATTGTGCCACTCTCTGACCTCATGCTGCTGCTGCCGCCACCTCCACACTCTGTCATTATGCTATTATGTGGCCTATCATGTTGCTGCCACCTCCAGAATTTTTCATTGTGCCATTCTCTGACCTCATCCTGCTGCTGCCGTCACCTCCACACTGTGTCATTCTGCCACTCTGTGGGCTCCTGATGTTGCTGCCACCTCCAGATGTTTGTAATTGTGCCACTCTCTGACCTCATGCTGCTGCTGCTGCTGTTGATGCCATCACCTCCACACTGCGTCATTCTGCCACTCTGTGGGCTCCTGATGTGGCTGCCACCTCCAGAATTTGTCATTATGCCATTCTCTGACCTCATGCTGCTGCTGCTGTTGATGACTTCATCTCCACACTCTGTCATTGTGCCACTTTGTGAGCTCCTGATGTTGCTGCCACCTCCAAAATTTGTCATTGTGCCACTCTGTGGCCTACTCATGCTGCTGCCAACTGACTGCTGTCTCACTGGAACACCCTGTATTTTCCTAATGCTGTTTCCACCCTCCACCACTCTATGATGTTGCATCTATGTTTGGTTTTCCCCTTCTTTTCATCCGTCGGAAGGAATGAAAAGGATCAGGATTGTCTGATGATTAGCTAGCCAAAAGCAGGAGTGGATACAGAACACAGAAGACATGTAAATATTCCATTTACTGGTCATCTCTGTTTTGAATCAACTCCTGTTTGTTTTTGGCTTTAACAATACTGATGGATTATTGACCGATCGAAAGCGGACATTGATGGATGAAAAGAAGGGCAAAATGATCAGTGACATCAACGCAAATTACTGCCGACACCCTCTCCACTGTTTAGGGGGGTTTCTACATGTATCAGCGTTTAACAGAACAGGTTCTGTCATAATCTGTGGAATCATCTGATATAAAAGGAGTGCGGTCTTTGACGCTATTGTAGGATCTTGGCCCTCAGCTCGGTTCTTTCCAGCTGGCGCTGACATTACCTTGTCAGGCTGTGTTCCCCATTTATTTGGTTAGTTTTGCTCCTGTAACTACCCAGAGAAGTGAAGTGTGAAGTGATTCTAAAAGCGGGGCTTGTCATCTGCATGTCATACTAAAACTCAGCATTGTATGAAGACCAAACCACGTCCACTATGCATATTTGAGCATGGCACAGCATTCTACAACACTCTACAGGCTCTCTGCAGCCAGGAAATAGCTGATTTTTAACGCGATTTGCTGCAAATAAATTGAGGTCGAAACAATTTTTGTTGGAAAATTGGGCAAACTAGGCAAATCGAATTTTTGAGAAAATCACCGATCTCTAACAGGGAGCCATAGCGGAGACAAGGCAGGCACTGACACGCTGACGGTCCAAGGCAGGAACCGTGGCCTGAACTGTGAGAAAAAGTATGAGTTTTCAGGGAAAACACAAAATTGTATGGGTGACCCCAAACTTTTGAACGATAGTGTATCTATAGTTGATCGAACTGTTCTAGAAAAGTTAAGTTCTAATAGAACTCGAACATATTACTGTTTGTTTGAGTAAAGTTCTAAGGTTCAGCTTTCTGCACTTTTGGCAGCCTACAATCACCTTTCTGCACTTGTGGCGACCATCCAATCAGTGCAGAGCACAGAGAAGTGTCAAAAACGTCTGAGTTGTAAATCTCTCATTGGTTGCTAAAATCACATGACCATGTTATATATATTTCATTGTATTGCCTTGTGCCATTTTCAGCTCACTCTCTGTACTGTATAGACTGCTCTTAGTTAGTTAGATATGATTTTCCTTTCCAAAGACATAAATAGTTAGGGAGTTTGGTATTGCTGGCTACATCTTTCCCACATACAGAAGCTGTTACTTGGCAACATTTGCAGGCTCACATAATGCCTAACTCTTATATACATGGATATATATTATACAGAGTGCTTGGATTTGCTAAATCATAATCAGTCCCCAAAAGTTCTGTTTTTGCCATTTTGGGGATTCAGTAATTGTATAACACACCGTCTCTAAATCTCCTATTTGTCAAAGTGGCTTTTGGGCACCCTCAGGATGCACGGCCCTGTAGCAGCTGCTACCGCTGCACCTCCTATAGCTATGCCACTGCTTGAAAGCTGTCCTCATCTTTTCAGTTAGCCATTGAAAGGAATGAAATATTTTAGTCTCTCAATTTTTTGCTGTTACTCTTAGAGCCAAATTTTATTCAAAGTATGCAGTTTATTGTTATCGATGGTAATTACAGCTTCTTCTCACCTGTATAGGTTTAAAAATTAACCATAACATCGTCTCTCATTGACTTTAATGGGGTTCGAGTTCTAGTTCAAATAGAACCTCAAACCGAACACCTTAAAGTTCGAGGTTCTAATCAAACTAGAACTTTTTACTGCTCACTCACTCTATCTATAGTGTCTAACTTTTAGACAGTTCTAAATTAGACAAGACAGTCTTACAATTCACTACATTTATCATAGTGTTGACAAATCTGGTGGATGTTAACATTGTCTAGTCTAACTTTATAACATCCTTAAGTTGGCTTACTTTACACCACTAAAATGTGCCCAATGTAATTCTGCTATTAGGAAAAAGAAGGTAGAAAACCCAATGCATAAAAACGCACTGCATATGGCGTTGTTCCGCATGCCATTCTGACCCCTGGTCAGTGTTAAAGGTGTCTGCAATGGAAGAACATGGCTTGGTTTGTGGAATTATGTTTTATTTTACAGATTTAGTGAAGGTAGACCAGACAGATAATGCAACATGACATCAGTTACAGAAAATTATCTAAATTTTTTCTAATGCTTTAATTGCTTTTGGTGTGATCTCAGAACATATAACAGAGAAAACCATGGTATTGCCATCAAGTTAAACTTTGCTATATGGATACATAATGTGGATAACCAGATGCATATATGTGACTTACCTGGTGAAGATTTGATTACCAGAAAGCACTTTAAGAAGAAGGTGAGCTGATTGAGGCAGTGTAGTACACTGTAAAATGTTCTATTCCTAGAATTCATATGAATGTTACTTTGACACATGTTACCATGCTAACAATTGTTGTCTAGATCTCAAATGTATCGCGCTTCCATGGGATGTCCTAGAAAAATATGTCTGATCTTTGGAGGCCACACCTTTTAACTTATAAGATGTAAAGGAATTTTCTTATCATACAGTTTCAAGGAGTCACAGTCAGCTTCAGGCTCGAACTTTTTGATAAGGCTGTGGGTGGTTTAGCAGTGGTTGGCATATCAGCTCTGCTGTTCCTAGCTGAGCCTGTTAAAGTGAAATGACTGCAGGAGATTTAAAATTTGTAAAACATAAGACTACAGATCTGTAAGGAGTGAAAATGTGTCCTTATCTTAAACAAAGCTCCATTCCTTGAGAGTATTCAAAGCAGGGAGTGACTCTCCATGGTCAGACAAGCAGCTTCCAGCAATCAGATAAGAGAAAGGAAAAAGAGATGGTAACCAAGAGAAATTTGTGTGCACTCAGAAGAGATAAAATCTCTCATATCTCCTCAACAAAGCCACATACAAACTGTAATGTATTTGGTGTCAGCTTTCAATTACCCCACATGTTGAAATCTTATCATTGTAGTGAGAAAACCCCATTAAATAAATTGCAGCTAATGTTTTGGTACCAGATAGCACAGGATACCTAGTTACTTCTAGCTAGCTAAACCTACATGTAATGCCATGCTGTTACAGAGAGATAACATACAAAATGCACTCCGTTTCTGTACAACTGGATTTTAATAAATGCGGACACAAAGCTTATTTTAAGTGTCCTGTTAAATACCTTGTCCAAACGCTTAGTTCCACCAGCACTCCGTGATTTTGTCTAAGGAGTTTTTTACCCTGTATTCTGTTCCTGTGGATCAGGTGAAAAGTGCCACGATCCCAGTATATTGGAACCTTGGCTGTCGGTGGTTAAATATGTGCACATATGAGTTGTACCATAATCAGTACAACGCATCCAGGTGAGAAGCCTCTTTTTAATTACAATCTGCTTTAATTACCTGTGTGATTTACTGCACCAGATTGCGCCTATCCCCCATTTTTCTTCCATCATCCTATTTGGTTTCCTCAGCGCTTGGGTCGAAAATATTAATTGCATATGATGCAAAGCAAAATACCACAATGTGTTAAAGACACATTTTGGATAATTTCTGATGTATTTCATAATATACAGAAAATTTAAATCCATTTTTTACTGATTTGTGTGGTCAAATATGTGCCCCATAGGAATGCATCAGTTATTACATTTGAATATTTTAATTATTTTCAGATTTAAAACTACTTGATGTATGAGGTTAATAAAGCCATTGAGGCACTTGTGACTGATGAAAATTTAAAAGAGAACTAGATTACATCAAGATAATGTAATTGTATTTTAACAGGACACAGTAGATAATTTGCATTAACTGTTATTGTAATTTTTCTTTTTTTGGACATTTTTGTTGTGGCACAAATTATGATAGAGCTTTTGGAAATAGTTGTAGATCCATGAATGTAAAGGCAGTAATAAATAATCAACAATTTTGAAAAGAACATTTAAATGCCCATTTTAAAATATTGGTAAAAACAAGAAAAACGGTAGTTTGTTACAGTAAATGAAATGGTGTCAGGTATGCTCACCTTATAGTAATGTGCTAAGAGGATAACATCTCTATCCACATATCACCGTCCTCCTAATTTATCATTTTTCTCTCAATTCAATCTGAATTTTTTATTCTGTTTGTTCTGTGCATGTAAATATTGAATTTTTCACACATTTTCCCTCCCTATAAGGTCTCATTGCTTTAATATGTTTCACCTGTGTATGTCTACATACCACACACAT
>JAODAL010055233.1:22500-24104 GCA_025379985.1 Phyllomedusa bahiana
ATTTCCTTAATATTTTGGCTTTAAAAACTGCTTTATGCCTCAGAAAAAGATGGTGTTCAAAGCTCCAACCAAATGCACAGTGACACCTGTTAAATGTTCTTGTTTCCTAGCTATACCTGTAATACATACTGTATAATAGACTACAAGTTGCACAGCGAACAAAATACATTACTCTTTGGTTACTGCACTTTCTATTTGTTATTTTTAAATAACATCTAATATTTTTAATGCAATCAATCTGACAAAGGGACATTACCCAGTACACATTCATTGTACTATTGTCTTCACTTCATCTATTCCATTACTTATCCAATTACTTACTACCACATATGTGATTTGATTCAATTTGACTGGTGATCAGTTATTGTCTCCAGATCAGTTCATCACTATCCTTGGCTTGGCTAGAACAGTCAGACAGGTTCACACAGAACAACAACTACAGTATTTATACCAGCATAAGTTTTGTTCTTGTTATAAATATGTTGTGCACTCTATTTGCAAGTTAATATAATGTTCCTAATGTTAAGAAATTGCTAGTTCACAGTTGAAAAATATATAGCTATGGTATTTATGCTTTATTTTATAATTATGGCCAATTTTCTAATTAATAACATTTATGTTAACTATTCAAATGGTGATAAAATGAACAAAATTTAAAGAAAAAGACAAACAGCCCTTTTCAAAAGTCCCTTCTTTGGTAAAAAGGAACTAAAAAAAAGCAAATCATTAAACAAGCAGTAAGCTATGTAATTAAAATCTTATATTTCTATATTCTGAACCAGAAAATATATAAATGCAATTTGTCTACTAAATAATAACATATTCTCCTTTGTAGCATTATATACCCATAATGATTGTCAATCTAAACTTAGTAAAGAAATTCTTCATAACATATATAACTTAAATAATTGTGGTGACATTGAGAGTAGAGATGGGCGAATTGATTCTAACTAGAGATGGGCGAATTTCTCAAAAATTCGATTCGGTCACTTCGCCGAATTTTCTGACAAAATTCGTTGCGTTCCGAATTACTTCGGCACGAATCGCGTTAAAAAGCAGCTATTTCCAGGCTGCACAGAGCCTGCAGGGTGCTGTAGAAAAGTTGTTTCCATGCTTAAATATGCAGAGGGAGCTTGGTTTGGTCTTCAACAATGTTGTGTTTTAGTATGACACGCACTGAAATGCCGCCGCTCTTAGAATCGCTTCACTATTAAAATGCCCCGGGCACTTATGGGGGCAAAACTGACCAAAAAAAATGAAGCAGGGAAAGTAGCCTGATAAAGTCATGGCAGCAAAAGCTGGAAAAAAACAAACTGAGAGCTCAGGTGGCAACATTAGTGACAGAGTGTGGAGGTGACGGCGGCAGCCACAGCAGCATGAGGTCAGCCAGTGGCACAATGACCTTCTGAAGTGGCAAAACAGTACCAGGCCCCAGAGTGGCACAATGACACAGTGTGGAGGGGCACGGTGGCAGCAGCATGAGGGCAGGCAGTGGCACAATGACAAATCTGGAGCTGGCAAAAAAGGAGTAGGCCAAAGATGGTACAATGAACACAGTGTGGAGGGCACCAGGAAAAAGCAGCCCAAAAAAGGTCCAAAGGGAC
>JAODAL010055234.1:0-24102 GCA_025379985.1 Phyllomedusa bahiana
GAAAAAAAGGAAAATTCACCGCATTTTTTTTTTTAAAAAGATCTGAATGTACAGATGTAGCAGAGTTCAGCTTGACCGTGATATCACAGTTTTTTGTGTCATCTGCTCTGATCTGTAAACAAAGGCCATTGAAAAGCATTGAAAAAGGTGAGATTACATTCTGTGCCATGATATTACGGTGCAATATCTGTTCTGTTTAGTTATGCTACATCTGTACTAGACCAGATTCATCCAACTGAAACAAAATATCCCAAAAATCCATTTGTGTTCTCCCATATTTGTAAGTAAATTGAATATTGTTCTCATTCCTATTTCGGGAAACCATAAACTCTTCAAGTTCTAATACTGATCCATGCCAAATCATTTTTCTTTCCCACCATCCTAACCATAGATTGGCGTATGTTGGTGTACAGCAGGAACCCATTGCCATCCCTTGTGATTGCACTTAGAGTGATTCTCTGAAAATGAAAAAATTGTGAGTCAAAACAAACTCAAGACTTTTCAAAACAAAATCACACAGGTTAAGGTTCAAATCAGATGTCAAAAGGAGAAACGGATAGCCTCTAAACCCTCAGAATGTTTTATAGAGGTATATAATGATTCAACATCACATGTTCTCTCTGTGGGCTCTCAATGCTGTCACCAGGTTTGCATGCTTTCTTAGTATTTATTGTGACTATACTTTTACATGTTTACTAGGGATCATTGTTTTTTGATTATTTAAGGTTGAATATCATGCAGTTACCCTGGTAATAGCTGTGTTCCATAGCACATTAATCTTGATTTTTGTTTATTGTGTTTTATTTTGGTGTCTAATTAATTCTTTTCAATAAAATTTATCATTTTTGGTTAGGTTTTGGTTAAATATAGAATCCAGTACCAAAAGCTTAAGTTATTCTAACAGCCCAAGGTCTTAAGCGTAATTAGACCCAAAAATAGGCAATAGGGGTGAGTCTGCCGCAAATATAATACAAATGATGGTCTGTACAGAAATCACTATGCAAAGTCCTTAGATACATATATGCAATGTATGTTTTAGGTGGAACAGAAGCCAGACAAGAAACAAGTTACCCCCTTCTAAAACACAGTTCAGGGTTCTGCATCTGTGAAAATGGTTTTCTGCACAGGCGACTGTGGCCAAGTGCTACCACGCGTGAGGAATAAATTATTTGACAGTAGATGTTGCACGTTTTCAGGAAGTAACACAAGTTACTTCCCCAAATGAATGATGTAGAGAAGAGATCTGGTTCCAAGATTTGTGCTGCGTTTTGAGTGAGGAACACGGCACGTAAGTAATTATCCAGTGTCATTTTATTTCATTACTTTAAGTGCATCAATAATATTTAGTGGTGGCAACAGCATGCCCCCTCCTCTTCGACTTCTAGTTATTGATTAATATTGGTAGTTTTTGGGGACTGTGGAGGTTTCTGAATAAAGAGATTCTGCTAAACGAGAAAGGGGAACCTCCCCAGGCTGCTGAAAAGTGAGGGAGATTAGACTTGCCCTTAGTAAGACATATATAGAGAGACAGAAATATATGTAAATAAATTAATATATATATAACACATAAATACATGTATGTAAAGTTTAATTTCTTTATACTTCATCATCATATACATGGAGCTATATTGTATTTTTGATAGGTAATGTCCACCTAATGATATAATATATTTTCCTTAGGCTATTGATCAGTGTTAGGTATCTTTAATTTACACTAGGTAGGAATTACAGGAATTTTAGGTCTATAACAATAAAAGTGTGGGTGTTAAAGGAACAACGGACATGGGTTCTACTAGTATTACAAGAGTTATACAGCATCAAACATTCACTCATTATAACTGTTACTTGTAGCCGAGTTAATTGAAACGCAACTAATAATATTCATCTCTTAGAAATTGAACTTCAAAATCAAAAGTTTTATGACTTGACTTTGCTTTCAATGTGGGCATAATCAGTTTTACAGGTAATAATAGCCTTCATTTTCTAACCTTAGTAAAATGCAAGGCACCAACCCTAAAAAAGGACAACCAAACACTTTGGGGCTGAGCCTCCATTTCCCCACTATTTAGTCTCTGCATTTATGTTTTAGAAACCATTATGAGATATTAGGATAAAGACAAGGGAATAAACTGTAAAGTCTGGTATATGTGAGCTGGTTCCATACATGTGGATGATCAACATATGGCCAAGTCTAGTCCAATATGAACCCAGTTCCATCATATTAGATATAAGGAGAGGAGGGTGACAATACCAGAGACATCTCTGTAAGCTTGCAGTGGGGCGATAGAGTTTCTGCATTTTTTGCACATCTTTGTATCGAGATTAAGAGAAGAGAAATATTTATGAGCTCATGTTATGTTTTACCACTTGGGTAGAGATTTATAATTCTCATATATTAATTGTTACGTACACAGGAATATCAAAAGATGTTTAATAGTGCACAAACCCATTACATTATCTAAAGAATAACTCTGCTGCAAAGTGTCAAGTAGTAAAGTAAATAATAATAATAATAATAATAATAAAAAATAATAATCTATATTTCTATAGCGCCAACTATTCCGCAGCACTTTAACAAATTCAAGGGTAAACATACGTCATTACACATTAAAAGTACTTACAAATGAGACACAAGGTTTTGAGGGCCCTGCTCGTGAGAGCTTACAATCTATTAGGGTGTATGGGTGAAACATACCGGTAAGAAGTGGCCAATTTACAATGGTCGGCCATGTTCATAAATAGGGGGTGGTTTATATGAAAAATGGATGAACCTGCCACCCAGACTGTACATCTATATACAGATAAGTGCCTGTTGAGGGCCCAAGTGCAGGGAGTGAAGATGTGTGTGGGTAGCAGTTAGGGATCTTGGTGGGCCAGACCGAGAAGATGTATTTTCAGGGCCCTCTTAAACTGTGAGGGTTGTGAGTGTCCTGATCGCCCCCCGGTAAACATATACCAGAGAATTGGTGCCGCAGTGTGAAATGTGGTAGGCGGGCCGGGGAGGTTCGGATGTGTGAGGAATGTAATCTGATATCAGCAGCAGAGCGGAGAGCACGGGTCGGGCGGTAGACAGAGACTAGGGAGGAGATGTAGGGAGGAAACAGCGCTGTGGAGAGCTTTATGGGTGAGAGTGCTGAGTTTATACTGTATCCCCGTTTCTGGGATGGGCAACCAGTGCAGTGACTTTACACAGGGTAGAGGCATCAGTATAGCGGCTGGAGAGAAAGACAAGCCTGGCTGCTGCATTCTGGACAGATTGGAGAGGGGAGAGTTTGCAGAGAGGGAGACCGATAAGCAAGGAGTTGCAGTAGTCAAGACGAGAAAGAATAAGAGCAGTAATATGTTTCAGTTGTTTTCCACAGTGAGAAATGGACGGATTTTGGAGATATTCTTGAGGTGCAGGTGACAGGAGCGGGCAAGGGATTGGATATAAAGTAAATGTCCAGTTGTGTTCTTAGCAAATATATGTTGGGTTAGAAATAACAGTGTGCAATTGGACTAAAAACTGGTAATTGGATCGTACTTAGAGAGTGGTGTAAATGTCTCTTACTCTGAGTGGTCCACGGTTATGACCCAGTATTGGGTCCTCTTTTATTTAATGTATTTATTTATGATATAATGGAGGGGATCGATAGCACGGTTTCTATTTTTGCAGATGACACCAAGCTATGTAGGGTAGTGCAATCTATGGAAGATGTTTGTAATGTGCAAGCAGACCTGTACACACTGAGTGTTTGGGCATCCACTTGGCAAATGAGGTTCAATGTGAATAAATGTAAGGTTCTGCATCTGGGTACGAATAATCTGCAGGCACCATATGTCCTAGAGGGAGAAAAACTCGCTTGTTGAAAAAGATCTGGGCGTTCTTGTAGATCAGAGACTACAGAACAGCATGCAGTGTCAATCAGCTGCCTCTAAGGCCAGCATGATATTGGCGTGCATTAAAAGAGACATGGACTTGCGGGACAGGGATGTAATATTACCGCTATATAAAGCATTGGTGTGGCCTCATTTGGAATATGCCGTTCAGTTCTGGGCTATAGTTTATAGAAAAGATGTAATGGAGCGAGAAAGAGAGTGCAAAGCCGAGCAACCAAACTTATAAGGGGAATGGAGCATCTTAGTTATGAGGAGAGCTTAGTAGAATTGAACTTATTTAGTCTTGAGAAAAGACGGCTTCGGGGGGACATGATTAATTTGTATAAATATATAAATGTGTAACGGTCAGTGGTAGTGGATCCTCTGGACCACCACAAGCGATGGTGTAAGCCATACCAGGGAGCGGAGTCTAAGTAGGTCCCGGTTTTCACCAGAGCCCGCCGCAAAGCGGGATGGACTTGCTGTGGCGGATTGCTACCAGGTCGCTACCCCTGACGTTACTTGCTTGTGGCGGCGGCCTAGGTGCGGCGTGGTACAAAATCATGAAGCAGGCTCGAAGTCGGGGACAGGCAGGAAGTTCAGGAAAGGAGGCAATGGTTCATGGTCGAGGGTGGATGCAGAAAGGTACGATACACAGTACAGGCAACAAGACACAATGGAACGCTTCCTCTCTAGGCACAGGGCACTATTGATTCGGCAAGGTAATTAGGAAGGGCAGGGCTTAAGTAGGACCAGAGGCCGTCGAAACCAATCACCAGCGTGCTGTCCCTTTAAATTTAGCTGCAGTAACGCGCACGGGCCCCAGTGGGCGAACGCGCACCCGGACCACAGCAGGAGCGTGCGCCGGGATGGAAACAGGAGCGAGGCTAGGTAAGTGAGGATCAGAGCTGCGGGTGCACCCACAGTCCGAGTACCGGGCTATGGCGCCGCTCGCAACGGAGGACGCTGCGGAGGTGCGGGTGTGCCTGCGACACGACACGGGGGTCGCGGGGACACTCGTTACAAAATGGTCCCTACAAAAAGTATGGGGAAAAATTATTTCACGTAAAGCCCCCTCAAAAGACAAGGGGACATTCCATTCGGCTGGAGAGAAAGGAATTCAATCTCCAGAGGAGAAAAGCATTCTTCACTGTGAGAACTGTGAATCTATGAAACAGCCAACTGAGGAGCTAGTCACAGCAGGAACAGTTGGGAGTTTCAGGAAAAGCTTACATAACTGTAATGGCTAGGTAGTGGATCCACTGGACCATCGCAAGCAATGGCAACAACCGCGCCAGGGAGTGGAGTCTAAGTAGGTCCCGGTTTTAACCAGAGCCTGCCGCAAAGCGGGATGGACTTGCAGCAGGATTCTACCAGGTTGCTACCCCTGACGTGGTGGGCTTGCGGTGGCGGCCGAGGTGCA
The DNA here is from genome assembly GCA_025379985.1 of Phyllomedusa bahiana. NCBI lineage: Eukaryota > Metazoa > Chordata > Amphibia > Anura > Hylidae > Phyllomedusa > Phyllomedusa bahiana. The sequence continues at coordinate 5,282 of JAODAL010055234.1, forward strand.
GCGAGGTACAGAATCGTAAGCCAAGAATCGTAGTCGTGGGCAGGCAGGAAGTTCAGGGCTGGCGGCAATGGTTCGTGGTCGTGGACAGGCAGGAAGGTCAGGGCAGGTGGCAGAGGTTCGGAGTCGAGAAACGAAGCAAAAGGTCTGGTACACGGTAAGGCAAGAAAACACTTAAGGAATGCTTTTTCTAGGGCACGAGGCAACATAGATCCAGCAAGGAGTGATTGTGGAGCAAAACCATAAATAGGGGAAGCGCCCGGCAATTAGCCAATTACAGGGGCGCTGGCCTTTTAAATTTACAAGAACGAGTGCGCGCCCTAGGGAGCGGGCGCGCGCTCCTCGGCTTGCAGAGGGCACGGATGTGACAGGAACGAGGTTAGGTGAGTCTCCATGACCTGCCGACCCCGGCAGCCACCTGGTGGGGGGCAGCCACGGGTGTGCCCGCGGCCCGCGGGCCAAGGAGCGGGAACACCCGCTACAGTACCCCCCCGCCCCCTTAGATCTCCCCCTCTTCTTAGGCTGAAGGAACTTACGAATCAGATCTTGGTTCAGAATATTGAACTCCGGTTCCCAGGACCTCTCCTTGGGGCCGAAGCCCCACCAATCTACAAGAAAGAACCGCTTACCCCTGATGGTCTTCATGTCCAAGATGTTCTTCACTTCAAAAACATCAGGGGACTCTAGTACCGGAGACGGAGCAGCGCTCTTCTGGTAGAACCGGTTCAAGACCAGAGGCTTTAGGAGGGAGACGTGAAAGACGTTAGTAATCCGGAGAGATGGAGGTAGGCAGAGCTTGTAGGACACCGGGTTCAGTTGCCGAAGTACTCTGAAAGGTCCCAGAAACCGCGGACCCAACTTATAGCTGGGGATCTTGAGGCGTATGTATTTGGAAGAGAGCCACACTTTATCGACTGGGAGGAACGTTGGGGGAAGATATTCTCCTCGTGTCAGCTTGGGTCTTCATGCGGGCTGAAGCCTGGAGTAAGGCATGTTGTGTCTCTCGCCAAATGACCCCGATATCCCGAACCTGGTTGTCCACGGCGAGAACCTCGGAGGCCGAAGCCAAGGGGAGGGGGGGGGGGGGTGGATGACGACCCAAGACCACAAGGAATGGGGAACGGCCCGTCGGAGTCCCGGTGGTTATATGAGAACTAGGCCCATGGAAGCAATTCGGACCAGTTGTCCTGACATCCGGACACAAAGTGCCATAGATACTCCCCCAAGATCTGATTTACCCTCTCCACCTGCCCATTTGTCTGGGGATGGTACGCTGATGAGAAGTCTAGCTTGATTTGCAAGTGGGAACATAGGGCACGCCAAAACTTAGAGACAAATTGGACGCCTCGATCAGAGGCGATGTGGGAAGGTAAACCATGCAGGCGAAAAATGTGATGGAAGAAGTGGCCCGCTAATTGGGGAGCAGAAGGGAGATCAGGAAGCGGCACAAAGTGGGACATCTTTGAGAATCGGTCAGTGACCACCCAGATGACCGAGTTCCCAGAGGAAGAAGGAAGGTCCGTGATGAAGTCCATGCCTATGAGTGTCCATGGAGACTCCGGAACGGGCAGAGGGACTAAGAGGCCTGCGGACCTGTGGCAAGGGACCTTGTTTTTGGCACACGTGGTGCAGGAGAGAACGAAGTCCTTGACATCTTGGAGCAGAGTTGGCCACCAGTAGTGTCGTGAGATAAGGGCGTAGGATTTCCGTATCCCGGGGTGGCCGGCCAGAAGAGAACTCTGCCCCCAACCCAGAATTCTCCTCCTGAGTGGGGGACGCACGTAGGTTTTGCCCAGAGGAACGTTATGGAGATGCACAGGAGCCACATGAACCAGCCGTTCAGGACCAATGATATGCTGAGACACTGGTTCTTCCCCGGTAATGTCAGAAGCACGGGAGAGGGCATCCGTCTTGACATTTTTCTCAGCCGGTCGGAAGTGGATCTTGAAATCAAAACGTGAGAAAAAATTAGACCACCTGGCCTGGCTAGGATTTAAACGCTGGGCCGTCTGGAGGTATTGGAGATTCTTATGGTCTGTGAAGACGTCAAATGGATGTCGAGCTCCCTGCAACAAGGTTTCGCCACTCCTTTAGGGCCAATTTTATGGCCAACAGCTCCCGATCTCCAATGGCATAATTTCGTTCTGCCGGTGAGAAGGTCTTAGAAAAAAAACTGCATCTGACAGTTTTGCCTTTAGGGCCCTTCTAGGTTAGGACTGCCCCTGCTCCTACAGAAGAGGCACCCCCCCTCTAGGCTGAAGGGTTTTTCCGGATCCGGACGGACCAAAATAAGTGCTGATAAAAACGCTGTCTTCAGTTGGGAGAATGCTTCCTTGGCAAACGGAGGCCAACATTTTGGATTAGCATTCTTTTGGGTGAGAGCCACGATGGGAGCCACCAGTGTAGAGAAGTGGGGAATGAACTGCCGGTATTAGTTGGCGAATCCTAGGAAGCGTTGAATCGCCCGAAGACTGACAGGTCATGGCCACTGCTTGATCGCCGAGAGTTTAGCTGGGTCCATCTGCAGACCTCGATCGGAGACTATGTACCCAAGGAAAGGAAGGCTGGCCTGGTGGAAACGACACTTCTCCAGCTGGGCATACAGTCAATTGTTCCGCAGACGTCTCAGGACCTGGCGTACTTGTACCCGATGAGTCTGTATGTCAGGGGAAAAAAATCTGAATATCGTCCAGATATACTATGACGCAGGTGTACAGCAAGTCCCGAAATACGTCATTGACGAACTCCTGAAATACGGCTGGGCATTGCATAGCCCAAAGGGCATCACGAGATACTCGAAATGCCCGTCCCGCGTGTTGAAAGCCGTTTTCCACTCGTCCCCCTCTCAAATTCTGATGAGGTTATACGCACCACGTAGGTCCAATTTGGTAAACACCTTGGCTCCACGGAGACGATCAAAGAGCTCAGATATCGGGCTAGAGGTAGCGATTCTTCACCGTGATCTTGTTTAGCCCTCTGTAATCAATACACGGACAAAGTGAACCGTCTTTTTTCTGGACGAAGAAGAAGCCAGCACCGGCGGGCGAGGAGAACTTGCGTATGAAACCTTTTCAACAAATTCTCCTGAACGTAGGCCGACATGGCCTGAGTCTCGGGCACAGACACCCGTGGGGGACTGGTTATGGGGAGGAGGTCTATGGGACAGTCATACGGCCGATGGGGCGGTAGCTTCTCAGCCTGTTTCTCCGAGAATACATCTCCAAAATCCTGGTACTCCACTGGCAGACCTTGTAGAGGCTTGACGGATGACTGGTGAGGAGAGATGGAACCCGGGCGTGGTTCCACCAAACAGAGATCCTGGCACTCCGATCCCCAACGCAGGACTTCGCCTGTCTTCCAATCAAGCGTAGGGGCGTGACGTTGCAGCCAGGGTAGCCCCAACAGGATCGCCGAGGAAGCGCGAGGCAGGACGTGAAAGGAGATCTTCTCCGTGTGGAGGACCCCTACACGGATGGTCACTGGCCAGATTATGAACTGAATGGAGTCGCTAAGAAGCTCCCCACTGACAGAAGAGAAAAGCAACGGCTTCTCCAGGCGGATCACTGGCAAGCGATAGTGAGACACAAGGGAGGCATGAATGAAGTTCCCGGCGGAGCCGGAGTCCAGGAAGGCAGGGGCCCGAAGAGATAGGCCAGCATCTGTCGTTACCTCCACTGGCAACATCAGTCGTGGAGAGGAAGACTGAGCACCTAGGTATGCCTCTCCTACAGCACCTAGGTGCGAGCGTTTCCCGACCGCTGAGGACACTGCGGACATCTCCTACGGAAATGGTCCAGACTGGCGCAGTAGAGGCAAAGGTTCTCCATCCGGCGGCGGGACAGCTCTAACTGCGACAAGTGTGCCCGGTCCACCTGCATGGGTTCTTTGGTGGAAACCTGTGGAGGAGGCAGAGGAGACCTCTGGTACACGGGAGCCAGACGAGGTAGACGGCGAGGTTGTGCCGAGTCACGCTCCTGCTGTCTCTCTGTAAAACGCACATCTATGCGAGTGGCCAGATGGATAAGTTCGCTCAAAGAAGATGGGAGATCTCTTGACAGTCACTTGCCAGGCCCTTCTTGAATGGGGCACAGAGAGCAGCATCATTCCACGACAGCTCGGAGGCTAGGGTGCGAAATTGGATCGCATAGTCTCCTACGGAGGAGTCCCCCTGGCGTAGGTTCAATAGCGCCGTCTCCGCAGAAGACGCTGGCGCTGGCTCCTCGAAAACGCTGCGGAATTCAGAGAGGAAAACCTGTAGGTCTGCGGTCACAGGGCCTTTCCGGATAGCAGGCTCACCATGAACGCCACCTTCGACCTTTCAGTAGGAAACTGGTCAGCCATCAGCTCCACGTGCATGGAGCACTGCATGATAAAACCTCTGCAAAGCTTTGAGTCCCCGTCGAACTTGGAGGGTAGAGGAAGGCAAAGCTTCGGACCCACGGTTGCCAGCGGGACGGCTGGGGGTGTTGGAATCACCGGCGAAGAGGCAGGTTGCTGCTGCTGGGAGGCCAGGAGTTGACGCATCATGGCGGACAGCTGACCCAATTGCTGTGCTTGTTGCGCGATCTGCTGCGACTGTTGGGCGACAATGGTCGTGAGATCCGCAAGACTTGTCAGGGTCACCTTGGCGGGATCCATGGCTGGATCTAACTGTAACGGCTAGGTAGTGGATCCACTGGACCACCGCAATCAATGGCAACAACCGCGCCAGGGAGCGGAGTCTAAGTAGGTCCCGGTTTTCACCAGAGCCCGCCGCAAAGCGGGATGGACTTGCTGTGGCGGGATTCTACCAGGTCGCTACCCCTGACGCGGCGGGCTTGCGGTGGCGGCCGAGGTGCAGCGAGGTACAGAATCGTAAGCCAAGAATCGTAGTCATGGGCAGGCAGGAAGGTCAGGGCAGGCGGCAATGGTTCGTGGTTGCGGACAGGCAGGAAGGTCTGGGCAGGCGGCAGAGGTTCGGAGTCGAGAAACGTTGCAAGAGGTCTGGTACACAATAAGGCAAGAACACACTTAAGGAATGCTTTTTATAGGGCACAAGGCAACATAGATCCAGCAAGGAGTGATTGTGGAGCGAAACCATAAATAGGGGAAGCGCCCGGCAATTAGCCAATTACCGGGGCGCCTGCCCTTTAAATTTACAAGAACAAGCGCGCGCCTCGGCCGGCAGCGGGCGCGGACATGACAGGAACGAGGTCAGGTGAGTCTCCATGACCAGCGGACCCACAGCTCGTCCCGCGACCAGCGGCGCCACCCGACCCCCGCAGGCCCCCGGGGGGGGCAGCCACGGGTGCGCCCGTGGCTCGCGGGTCGAGGAGTGGGACCGCCCGTTACAATAACTACCTGAAACTAAAGAATATTAATACATATGTAACCATGTAAAATTCTGGACCCTGGCTGGTGGCGGCTCTGGGGTCAGAGCTGGGGTCTCCCCTGGAGCAGATTGGTTCTTGCCTTGTGGGTTTCAGGGCATTAAGCAGTGGGGAGGCTGGGTTTGAACCCCTTGTCTCCCTCCCTTCACCCACATTTTCCACACCCTTGGTTGAACTTCATGGACACATGTCTTTTTTCAACCGTATTAACTATGCTACTATGTAAATCTGTATGGAGGTAGCAAATTTTAGCCTGATGATAACACAGCATTCAATTTTATCTAGTCTTAGATCAAAACCTATTGATAACAACAGCTAAAATTTAACCTATATTAAATTCACCTAAAAAGATATAGAATATGATTTATGAAAAATTTTGAAACGCAAAGACCCTGTCTCATAGATATATCCAATTTAGTAGGCACTTATGGTTATATATTATTCCATGATATAAAGCACATTAATAGATATGAAATGATGAACCTATAGGACCAATGCAGGTCTAGGTAGGAGATGATCCACAAACAAAGGGAACCTTCAGGAAAACATATTCCTTGTATGAACTACCAAAAAGTAGAAATCTGTATAAGTAATAAGCTGGTAAATGAAAACCGACTAGTCCCTAGTTCACCCTACCTACTTGGGGGGAGCTACCACCCCAAAAGAGGGGACCCCACCCTACAGAAGCTACCCCTAAAACAAACTATAATGCCTTATTTCTGAAAAGACAGTATTGGATAGAAGGTCCAAAGAAAACACCCAGTGTACTAAATTCTGGTTCTTCAGGGGAATAGAAATAAAGAGGACCACGAGGTATATAGTGCAAACGGCAGAAATATAAACTGATAAAGAAACCTGTCAAACATCAGACGGACATAGCTATGGGCCCATAACGATGTCAAACTAGGCCTTGTATTTAATACTGTGTTTTAGGAAATAAGGCATGACCCTGAGCAACACTGAGGCTTGCTCTGCCCCACCGAATACCCCACCTCCAAATTCTTCTCTCCTTAACCCTTAAGCTGCCCGTGACCCACCGCAAATAAATCCTCAAACCACCGACTGGAATGAATTGGCCACAGCAGCCGTTTTATTCACAAAATACAAACATAAAATTTAATTTGCCTGCAAATATATAAATAACCTTTTTTAATAAATACATATCCATATGTATATATACCCCTATATATATACATACACTATATGTATATATATATATATATATATATATATATATATATATATATATATATACTGTATATATATATATCTGTAAACAAGTATCTGTAAACCAAGTACCGAAGTACAACAGCCACCACCACAGGGGCAGAGGTCCTTGGAGCAAAGCGACCTGGCAACCAAATCCCCGAAGGGACAAACAATCCTACCCCAGGCCGTACTCCACTGGCTCGGAGGTCCAAAAGCCATACTAGATGGCGCACCCAATTTGCTCTCCAGGGATACCAACCTGAAAAGAGCCCCACCTTTGCCAGGCCGAGTCAACGTTCTTCGAAACCTGAGGATGTCATATTCCTAATGACTCCCTCACTCAAAATCCTCTTCCAACTCCAAGAATCCCTGCCACCAACGGCCACCATGACGACCTAGACAATGATAAAACACCACCACACAAAACTTAGCCACAATAGGGAGGGCGGGAGGGACTGGTGCCTCGCGCAGCGCCAACTGCTCCCTGGGAAGAAGGGGAGGTCTACAAGACTTCGCATCACTTCCACCCCACCTACTCCACATCTCCCCAGCCGCCCAGTGCATAGTAATGCTCCCAGCATGCTGTGTCAAGCCACGCCTCCCCTAGGGGCTGGGGGGGCTACTTTGTAGTTTGTATTAGGGAGTTGCCTTGTAGGTAGGGTGAACTAGGAACTAGTAGGTTTTTACCTACCACCTTAGATATAACTATCTGACTATATAATCTTTCCCTCCAGAACATTATATCAATTTGCTCAGCTCCTTCTGCTCTATAACAAGGGGCCTGCAGATCAGATAGCATGTCCTCAGCTCTTCCTGCTCTATAACATGGGGCCCACAGATCAGATAACATGTCCTCAGCTCCTCCTACTCTATAATAAGGGGCCCACAGATCAGATAACATGTCCTCAGCTCCTGCTCTATAACATAGGGCCACAGATTAAATAGCATGTCCTCAGCTCCTCCTGCTCTATAACATGGAGCCCACAGATCAGATAGCATGTCCTCAGCTCCTGCTCTATAACATAGGGCCACAGATCAAATAGCATGTCCTCAGCTCCTCCTGCTCTATAATATGAGGCCACAGATCAGAGAGCATGTCCTCAGCTCCTCCTGCTCTATAACATGGAGCCCACAGATCAGATAGCATGTCCTCAGCTCCTTCTGCTCTAAACATGGGGCTGCAGATCAGATAGCATGTCCTCAGCTCCTGCTGCTCTATAACATGGGGTCTGCAGATCAGATAGCATGTCCTCAGCTCCTCCTGCTCTATGACATGGGGTCCGCAGAGCAGATAGCATGCCCTCAGCTCCTCCTGCTCTATAACATGGAGCCACAGATCAGATAGCATGTCCTAAGCTCCTCCTCCTCTATAACATGGGGTCTACAGATCAGATAACGTGTCCTCAGCTCCTCCTGCTGTATAACATGGAGTCTGCAGATCAGATAGCATGTCCTCAGCTCCTCCTGTTCTATAACATGGGGTCCGCAGAGCAGATAGCATGCCCTCCGCTCCTCCTGCTCTATACCATCGTGCCACAGATCAGATAGCATGTCCTCAGCTCCTCCTGTCTAAACATGGGGCCCACGATCAATAGCATTCCTCAGCTCCTCCTGCTCTATAACATCGGGTCCGCAGGTCAGAGAGCATGTCCTCAGCTCCTCCTGCGGTATAACATGGGGCACACAAATCAGATAGCATGTCCTCAGCTCCTTCTGCCCTATAACATGGGGCACACAGATCAGATAGCATGTCCTCAGCTCCTCCTGCTCTATAACATCGGGTCCGCAGGTCAGAGAGCATGTCCTCAGCTCCTCCTGTGGTATAACATGGGGCACACAAATCAGATAGCATGTCCTCAGCTCCTCCTGCTCTATAATATGGGGCAGATCAGATATCATATCCTCAGCTCCTCCTGCTCTATAACATCGGGTTCGCAGGTCAGATTGCATGTCCTCAGCTCCTCCTGCGGTATAACATAGGGCACACAAATCAGATAGCAGGGTAGGGTCCCTTTTGAGTTGTTATTTCAGAACTTCAGACATCTGGATTTTTACCTTAATGGGGAAAGTGAAAGAAACTTTTTAATCCATTTTGAGAAGTTTATGTCTCATTAGAACCTAATGACTCCCTCACTCAAAATCCTCTTCCAACTCCAAGAATCCCTGCCACCAACGGCCACCATGACAACCTAGACAATGATAAAACACCGCCACACAAAACTTAGCCACAATAGGGAGGGCGGGAGGGTCTGGTGCCTCGCGCAGCGCCAACTGCTCCCTGGGAAGAAGGGGAGGTCTACAAGACCTTGCATCACTTCCGCCCCGCCTACTCCACACCTCCCCAGCCGCCCAGTGCATAGTAATGCTCCCAGCGTGCTGGGTCATGCCACGCCTCCCCTAGGGGCCGGGGGGCCTACTTTGTAGTTTGTATTAGGGAGTTGCCTTGTAGGTAGGGTGAACTAGGAACTAGTAGGTTTTTATCTACCACCTTAGATATAACTATCTGACTATATAATCTTTCCCTACAGAACATTATATCGATTTGCTCAGCTCCTTCTGCTCTATAACAAGGGGCCCACAGATCAGATAGCGTGTCCTCAGCTCCTCCTGCTCTATAACATGGGCCCACAGATCAGATATCATGTCCTCAGATTCTCCTGCTCTATAACATGGGCCACAGATCAGATAGCGTGTGCTCAGCTCCTCCTGCTCTATAACATTGGGCCCACAGATCAGATAGCATGTCCTCAGCTCCTCCTGCTCTATAACATGGGGCCTGCAGATCAGATAGCATGTCCTCAGCTCCTCCTGCTCTATAACATTGGGCCCACAGATCAGATAGCATGTCCTCAGCTCCTCCTGCTCTATAACATGGGGCCACAGATCAGATAGCATGTCCTCAGCTCCTCCTGCTCTATAAAATGGGGCAGATCAGATAGCATGTCCTCAGCTCCTGCTCTATAACATGGGGCCTTCAGATCAGATAGCATGTCCTTAGCTCCTCCTATTCTATAACATGGGGCACACAGATCAGATAGAATGTACTCCTGCTCTATAACATTGAGCCACAGATCAGATAGCATGTCCTCAGCTCCTCCTGCTCTATAACATGGGGTCCGCAGATAAGATAGCATGTCCTCAGCTCCTCCTGCTCTATAACATCGGGTCCGCAGGTCAGATAGCATGTCCTCAGCTCCTCCTGCTCTATAACATCGGATCTGCAGGTCAGATAGCATGTCCTCAGCTCCTCCTGCTCTTTAACATGGAATCCGCAGGTCAGAGAGCATGTCCTCAGCTCCTCCTGCGGTATAACATGGGGCACACAGATCAGATAGCATGTCCTCAGCTCCTCCTGCTCTATAACATGGGGCAGATCAGATATCATGTCCTCAGCTCCTCCTGCTCTATTACATCGGGTCCGCAGGTCAGATAGCATGTCCTCAGCTCCTCCTGCTCTATAACATGGGGTCCGCAGGTCAGATAGCATGTCCTCAGCTCCTCCTGCAGTATAACATGGGGCACACAAATCAGATAGCAGGGTATGGTCCCTTTCGAGCTGTTATTTTAGAACTTCAGACATCTGGATTTTTACCTTAATGGGGAAAGTGAAAGAAACTTTTTAATCCATTTTGAGAAGTTTATGTCTCGTGAGAACCTAATGACTCATGTGCACCACCCAAATGTTTTCTCTGCAGTTCTGCTCGTTCTGCTCTATGCTATATACAAATAAAGCTGAGAAAGCAGTCAATGCTTAGAGATGTGATTTCCATTACCTTCAGTACAGAAAGATGATCAACTTGTTAGGAATCTTACCAAGATAATGAGACCTTATGTGTCTCAACCAGTACAGTGATGACCAACCAGGCCATAGAGTCTGAGGAAGTCCACTTTTCTACACCCATAGATACTCAATGAGATGATACCATGGTTTGCAATCTGTCAGGTTTATCTTTGCTACATCTCTATGGCCCTTCCTGGTCAGATTCTCAGGTTGCTGCCTCCATGTTACTGTCTGCTGCTGAGGATGTCAGGAAGTGTTGATGAATATAGATGTATAGGTCCGGGGTAGTCAAGTGTCCAATATCATAAAGATGGCCAGAGATGGTCAGTGGTGCCGGCATAGTCCATGATGTGGTCAGTAGACCGAGCTGAGGTGATGTCATAGATTTAAACAGGGAATATATCAGATGCCAATCTAAAGGAACAAAGCAAGAGTGAGGTCAGGATGTAGCTAAGTAACCAGGATCTTGATGTTAAAGGGGTTATCCTATCACAGAAAGTATCAGAGTGTTCTGTAGGAAACTGAAGTATAACCCCATTGACTTGAATGGACTTGTGTTGCTGTCCCCTTCACAGTGGGAGGATGGGAGAAATGAAAAATCCCATAAGGTGTACAATGATATACAACACACTGATAAGGAGCACTAATCTGGTGAACTCTGAGTCTGATTATACTGGAAATATGACAAGAATTAAGAAGTCATGGAGCCACAAAAGCTGTAGCTAAACATGGAGTTTAAAGGGGCTTTAACATAAAGGCATTTCAGCTCCTGCTCGCCCACTCTTCAGCTTTCAATGTCTTCAAAAGGAGGCATATAGGATTTGTTTCAGCTACATGTCATGTGACCCAACAGGCTGGCATCACCAGGCCTTCCCCCACAGTGTGCTCACTCTAGTCAAACAAAGGTCTGTTTATGTAAAGAGATGTGAGAAGTTACAATGTAACTTAGTTTTTAGCACTTCTGTCTTCCAGCATAGGGGTCCTAGGTTCAAATCCCTTCTGGAACCAAACGTGGATTTTTATTTTTTTCTTCTCAATGCACATACCTGATAACTTATCTACACTGTTTGACAAATTACTAAAGAATAAAGAGGACAGGTGTAGAATGACAGCACCTGGGGTTAAACACTTGCTCTGCAGTAAGTGTGTGTGATTACTAAGAAGTACAGAGGACGGGAGTAGAATGACAGCACCTGGGGTTGAACACTCGCTCAGCAGTGAATGTGTGTGATTACTAAGGAGTACAGAGGACAGGAGTTGAATGACAGCCCCTGGGGTTGAACACTCGCTCTGCAGTAAGTGTGTGTGATTACTAAGAAGTACAGAGAATGGGAATAGAATGACAGCACCTGGGGTTGAACACTCACTCAGCAGTGAATGTGTGTGATTACTAAGGAGTACAGAGGACAGGAACATGACAGCACCTGGGGTTGAACACTCGTTCAGCAGTGAGTGTGTGTGATTACTAAGAAGTACAGATGACAGGAGTAGAATGACAGCACCTGGGGTTGAACGCTCACTCAGCATTGAGTGTGTGTGATTACTTAATAGCACAGAGGATGGGAGTAGAATAACATCACCTGTGATTGAACACTCGTTCAGCAGTGAATGTGTGTGATTATTAGGCAGGGAAGAGACTGACTATAGCTGCCTAAGAGGAGAGGTGATGTCTGAGCATGTGGGGCCAGGGCTGGGGAGCTCTTGTCACTGGTCGTATCCCCTGGAGATGATCTGTACACTATAAATCACTAAGGGAGCAGCTAAAACAAAATGCTGCACAATTTTTAACAATGATGAATTAAGAAAATGTTTATTATTTAATTTGCAAGTTTCCCACATCAATTTTACTTTGTGGGAAAACCCCTTCACAGAGGAATTTCCAGCTTAAAATTTTAATAAAAATTGGTGCAGCTGCAGAAATAATGTAAAAATATAGGGCGGCATGTATGAAGATCGGAGCGCCCGTTTTCACGGGATTTTTAGTGAAAGCTGCACCTCATGTATGTCGGCGCCGAGGTGCGCTCATGCATGCGATGTAAAGTCCGCCGCGCCTCGCCAGTGTGTGGGGCGCAGTGCGGGGACTTGGGCGCAGTGCGGAGCTGCGCCTCATATTCGCCGTCCGAGGAGGTGCGCTCATACATGCGGTGTAAAGTTACCTGTGTCTCGCCTGTGTGTGAGCCGCAGGGCGGAACTTAGGCGCAGAAGGACTGCGCCTAACATGTATTAGGATTCGAGACAGGCTGGAAATCAGCGAAAAATCATTAAACATGTTAGTAAATAGAGTTGTCTTTCAAATGAATGAATGAATGAATAAAGTGAAAAATCAAAGTTGTATAAAATCGATTTCAATGTATAGAAAAAGTTGATCATTTAAAATGAAAGCAAATATACTGTATATAAGCTCTCAAAAGAAAGAAATATCAGCTCTAAAAGGTCTTAAAAAAAGGGAGAGAGTTCAACTAATTTTACATTAAATAAGCCGATGCTGATGTAGTACAGATGTATTTTTTTTTTTTTTTTTAATAAAAAATGAAGATGTATTTTTTCTTCTTTCACCTTTTATTCTATTTAGTATCTATAGCAAGAGCCGCAAAGACAAGTCGGGAGGGCCCGTGGTTTTTCCAAACAGGATTTTTATGTTTTTTTTTGAGAATATCTTGATTTAGATGTTTTTTTTTTTTTGATAAAATTGAAGATGTATTTGTTTCTTCTTATACTTTATTATTCTTTGTATTAAGTAAGAGTCCATTTGCACAAAGTCGGCAGGGACTGAGGTTTCCAAGCAGGATTTCTATGTTTTTTCGTAGGAGATAATATATATCTTGGCATTAATGTTATTGGATACAATTTACTAATACATTGCAAATACGTGCCACAAAGAGTGGCACGTATTTCGCGTCGGAAATACATTCCCCATAGTAAGAAGTATAAAATGGATTTGGCATTTAAATGAAGTACTTAATAAACAGACATAGCCAAGTGCTCTAACAATGAAATCAATGTATTAGTAAATTGTATCCAATAACATTAATGCCAATATATATATAGTGACAAAGTGACAACAGGTAGTTGCCTGTCTTTGCCACTAAGTGGAGCCGTCCTGGTAGAGATGTGCCACCAAGAGCCGGGGCTTGGTGGGGGGAGCCAATTATTATCTGTCAGCAACACTAGGTTGCTGACAGCTGTATATAGCATGGCTGATATCCAGCCATTATGGGTTGCTTCCCGGAACAGCTGCAGATGGGTGGGTGGCTGTTCCCGCTTCCCAGGTCTCCAGGTTCCATGTCGGATTTTGGGCCAGACCCGGGATGGCTATAAAGGGCCTGTTTCTCCAAGTGATCGGGGGGGGAGGGGGGTGGCCTGCTACCTGCAGTTGGAGCAGCAAGGGAGCAAGGAAGGAAGGCTCTTCTTACCCCCAGGCTGGAGGAAGCCTGAACCAGCGGTAACTGGTGATACGGTGGTTGTTTGTGGGGCTGGACGTTAGGTCCAGACCACTGATAGCTAGGGAGCTATTGGTTTAGGTAGTGGCCAGACGGCCTAGGGTTTTGTTTACGCTGTATGTTATGTTTGTGCTGTTATCAACCTGTGCCAAAATAAAACAGGCGGAGCTAAAGAAAAAGACGTTGTCGGTGCCATCCGTTTATGAAAGACGGCGATCCCATGAGCGAAGCGAGGCCAAGATGGCGTCCAAGTATGAGTGAGGCGCTACAATATATATACATTATCTCCTACGAAAAAATTCTCCACTATAAAATGTATTCCAAAGTCCGTGACAATTACACTAATTTAACAACAAATAAGCCAATGCTGATGTTGTGCAGATGTTTTCTTCAACATTTTGCATAACAACAAGATGTATTTGGGCTGCTTTAAACTTTAATGCAATTCAGTATATACAACAAAAGGCAGCACAGCACAGGTGTTGCTGGGACCTGTGATCCACCAAGCAGGATTTCTTGCTTAATTATTTATTCTTCTTGACAAATCATTTATTTTAGTAGTGTACTGCTGTAAGTGTAAAACTATAGCACATTCCAAGAATTCCGCGCTCCACTTCAACTTCTCCGCTCAGATAGACCACATTAAACTAGGTCTGCCTGTCGGAGCTGGAATGCGCCTCACCTTGCCGACCCGCAATCATGCATGCCTCGGATTTTTTAAATTTGCCGCGTCCCGCCCCAGAATGCCCACAGCGCGCCCACTGCACGCCCCTTCATGTTAGGCGCAGCCGAAAGTGGCGAAGGTTGCGCCTAACAATGGATTCGGCACGGTGAGGCGCAGTATACGCCTGAAATCAGGCGCAAATCCTGATCATACATGTCGCCCGTAATGCTTGCCTTCCCACACTGGAGCACCTGTTTGCTTCCATTCGGAGTGTCAGCTGCTAGTTTGCTGCAGCAGGCACGTGCCATTTCCTAAGATTTAGATAGAAGACTCAGCCAGATGATCAGCAGCACCAGCACTGCAATGGAGCAGGATCAGGGAGGTAAGTATTATTTTTTTTATTATAGGAGTGCAAATTTACATTAAAATAGTGAGATGGAAACGCCCCTTTAAGAGCACCCTGCGTTCAATAGCAAAATTGAAAGAAACTAAATTACCAGTGGAGGAAAATGATCAGGGAAATGAAACACATTAATTATGGGGAGGGACTTTCAGGTATGGGAGGAGCCTACTATAGAGAATTTACGGAACAGGTATAATTCAGCAGACAGCTATGATATTAGATGCTGTATGTAGATCTCACTGCGGATAGGAGTCATTATTATATGTGAGGGTCTTATATCTCCTGATTTATTATCTATTCATCCTTCCCTGGCAGGAGATGTGTCCATGACTAAGTCTGGATGTTCTCAGTCACTGACAGACAGTAGACAATGGCCGGTGTCAAGGAGATGTTTCTTCTCATCATCTTCCAAGGTAACATCAGCTCAGTCTTCAGATGTAACCAGATAGAAGGCAACATTGTAACTGCAGCCTCATGTTGTGTCATTGTCTTCAGGCTTCTATCTGGGATCTGGAGGTCAGCAGTGGACGTTCCCTTCTAGAATTACTGCTCTGATTGGCTCCTGTGTGGAGATCCCTTGTACATATCATCCTGCCGGGACCTCAGGAACGTCCAGCCCTTTATGGTACCTATATGCCAAAAGGGGTTATCCAGAGATCCTGAACACCAAGGACTCATTCTCAGTAATGGAGGAATATAAAGGACGGACCTCACTGGTGCCGGGAGATGACAGTTGTGCCCTGCGGATAGACCCTGTGATAGAAGGAGATACAGGCAAATATTATCCAGGGGTTACAGGAGAAAAAAATAAAAATGCATGGGACAACCAATCTAAACAATCTGTTAATCTCAAAGTCACAGGTAAATATTTCATTAAAGACAATTGTAGAAAATGATTTGTTTGTAAGAAACAGAAAACAGACAAACCCTGTGTAGTCAGATCCTGCACCAAATCCTCCATCTGCCTCTGCTTCCCGCTCACCTCCTGGATGTTTGTTACCAGGGGCGTAACTAGAGAAGCCAGGGCCCCAAAGCAAACTTTTGGATTGGGCCCCCTACCCTCCCCCCTCCCACAAAAATTTACCAGGACATGCTGTTAGATAATGTAGATAATACAAGGGGCAAATACCTCACCATACATATCACCATCATACTGCTACCAAACAAATCCACTATACCAAGACTAAAATTACCAATAACGCTATTACATAGGAATCTGATTATACAGCCAGAACAAGACCACAAAGTGAGTGAATAATACCCCTAAACTATTACTGATCAGTACACAAAGACCAATAGTATCGCCATATAGTGGCCATATAGTGGTATATACTAGTGTACGCTCTGCAGACTGTATATAACCACCATACAGTGACCATATTTTGGTAGACACCTGTGTACACAGACTCTGCAGACTGTATATTACCTCCATTACAGTGCCCATATCGTGGTAGACACCAGTGTACACAGGCTCTGCAGACTGTATATAACCACCATACAGTGACCATATAGTGGTAGACACCAGTGTACACAGGCTCTGCAGACTGTATATTACCACAATACAGTGACCATATAGTGGTACATACCAGTGTACACAGGCTCTGCAGACTGTATATTACCTCCATACAGTGACCATATAGTGGTAGCTACCAGTGTACACAGGCTCTGCAGACTATATATAACCACCATACAGTGACCATATAGTGGTAGACACCAGTGTACACAGACTCTGCAGACATATAAGTGATTACAGTGCAGTTACATCTTGTGACTCACAGGTGACGTTTCTCTAACAAGTCGTTGACTTTCCCTTTTGTTCTGCATCCAGTCCAGTCCGCCATCATGATGACTTCTCCCGACCACTTGTCCCTGCAGATTTAGACACAAATATCTTAGAATCCTGACTTTTCCAGCACCTGCCCCCCTTGCTATATGGGGTCGATTTAGGCAGGCAGGGTTTAGATAGGCTATATGGGGCCTCCGATAGGCAAGGTTTAGGTAGGCAATAGAGTCCCCATATAGGCAATGGGTTTAGGTAGCTATAGGGAGCCATACAGGTAGACATGGGTTAGGTGGGCTATAGGGCCCCATATAAGTAGATAGGCAATCTTCAGGGGGGCTATATAGATAGGCAAGCTTCAGGGGGGCTATAGGAGCTATATAGGCAGACTAAGGGGGCTGTATATAGGCAGGCTTAGAGGGTCTGTATATAGACAGGCTTAGAGGGTCTGTATATAGGCAGGCTTAGGGGGCTGTATATATAGGCCGGCTTCTGGGAGGCTGTATATATAGGCAGGCTTCTGGGGGCTGTATATATAGGCAGGCTTCTTGGAGGGCTGTATATATGGGCAGGCGTCTGGGGGGGGTGCATATATGAGCAGGCTTCTGGGGGGCTGCATATATGGGCAGGCTTCTGGGGGGCTGTATATATAGGCAGGCTTTTGGGGGGCTGTTTTTATAGGCAGGCTTCGGGGGGGCCTGTATATATGGGCAGGCTCCTGGGGGAGCTGCATATATGGGTAGGCTTCTTGGGGCTGCATATATGGGCAGGCTTCTGGGGGGCTGCATATATGGGCAGGCTTCTGGGGGGCTGTATATATGGGCAGGCTTCTGGCGGCTGCATATATGGGCAGGCTTCTGGGGGGCTGCATATATGGGCAGGCTTCTGGGGGGGCCGTAAAATAAGAAATAGTTTACACACCTCGGTCCACACTCCGCCGATGCGCTGTCGCTCTGCTACTTCCCCTGCAGCCTCTGTGCTCAGCGCAGGGTTGCGCGGTGATATGATGTCACTGCGCCGCCCACATGATCACTGGGAGAAGGCAGGAGGAAGTGGCAGAGAGGAGCATACGCCGTGCCCCGCAGCTCCGCGCCCGCCGCAGTGAACTGTTATGTTCACTGCCGGCGGGCCCAGGAGCGGCATTTCCAGAGTAGCAGACGTGATAGCAGCTGCCCCGGGGCGCGGGTCCCCTAAGCGACCAGCAGCTGCTACGTTTCCCGGTAGTTACGCCCCAGTTACAACTGATATCTGCCCTGGGGCAGACATCAGGGGTAACTGTAGTCAGAAATGAATTTTAGATGTTTTTGAGGATTTGGGGTTTACGCTCAGTGTTTGTTGATAAATATTTCCATTGTTAATTTAAAAGCAAATGTCAATGTTTCCAAACGTCAATGAAAATTTTGTGATACAATTTTTCAGATTCTCCAGAAAAATTTGATCTTTATGTACCTGGTTATATAAGAGAAGGAGCCACCATCATCCGCTGTACAGCAGAACACACCTGCCGCTCCAGTCCTCCTTCTCTACAATGGAACAAACCTGGTCGGGTTAATAGGACATCAGTGCACATTTCTGGAGGATACTGGAGAGAAGAATCAGAACTGACTTATATCCCTTCCTATGAGGATGATGGGAGTCCTGTTCTGTGCACGGCTACGTATCCTAATGGGAGAAAAGCTGAGAGATCAGGAAAACTGAGCATTAACTGTAAGTATCATAGGTGACTGCATATAATGACATTAATTCCTTACGGACACAGCTATGATGGGTCTTAAGTAGTGTTGAGCGATTACGTTGGCTATCGACATCGGGCGATAGTCGATAGTCGGCCACCATCGATAAGGTTTTTCGATAGTGAGCAGTCGATTATGAGCGATGACCATTAAAGTCTATGGGAGAGCAACAACACCTTCATTCTTACGCCCAAACAGGGCTGGAGAAGCTGGAATTAACATCCACAACAGTCAAATGGATACGTGCTACATCTTAGGCACAACACACTTAGGTTATAAAAGCCACAGAAAAAAAAAACACACACCATTCACTATCCCTGTCTTGTACCACAGCATGACCCTTAACCTGCATCACCCACAAATTAAAAAGTGCCAAAGGCAGAGATTTTAACCATCATCTTACTTGAACTGGGCAATGCATACCTGTCCTGGAACGCCAAAGGTC
>JAODAL010055235.1:0-24102 GCA_025379985.1 Phyllomedusa bahiana
TTTTTTTGGGCTGGCTTTAAAAATGCCAATTTTATACGGGTCCTATTATAAAAATTTTTGTTCTAACAACATTTGTTCTTCCACAATTGCCCAAAGTGGCTTCAAGGGTCATGCTTTGAATTTTTGGGGGCATTTTGCTTTAAATGCAGCTATACAACAGGCCCTATTATAAAAAATTTGTTTCTAACAGACATTGTTCTTCACAATTCTCCAAAGTGGCTCAAGGGTCATCTTTTAAATTTTTTGGGGGGCATTTTGCTTTGAAATGCAGCTTATACTACAGGTCCTATTATAAAAAATGTTGTTTCAAACCCACACATTTGTTCTTCACAATTGTCAAGAGTGGTCAAGGGTGATGGTGCTGTCAGAAACAGGAATAGGTGGACACTGTTAATGGACACATATTGCAAAATGACTTGTTTTTGCAAGATCTTTTAACATAGCTATCAATCCCTGTATTGAGACAACCCATTTTAAACAATTAAAAAAGGAACAAAGACATGTGGATTCCATATATTTTTAAAAATGTGTTTTTCTAGAATTAAACTACTAAAAAACTTGCATGTACAAAATAGTTTGTTAAAAAAATTCCTCTGAATTGTACAAGGGAGGTACAGGAAAACTTGACCAGATGAGGTTATTCAGAGGACATGGAGTATGGAGCACGACAAGAGAACAAAGTACAGAACAATTTCCCCCAGCACCTTGAGTAAAATGAGAAAAAGAATGCCAAGAAAAAGGCACCTGGGTGTAACAGGAGCGTTAACCACCATATTTCCAAGTGAAGCTCATTGGTCCACACTCCTACGGAGGGGGCAAGCGCTACCCAGGTCTGGACTGTGTACTGAGGAAGGCTGGAGTTCTCACACTTCCGCTTCCGCACTCTGTAGCACGACAGTTTTCGTTGCTGCGTCATCAGGGCTTTTTAACCCTTTGGTGTTAATAGATGACGGACGCCAGCCTGGGCTCTCACCGCACCCCCTATAACTCCAGCCCTGGTCATGCTGTGGCACAGGACAGGTATAGTCAATGTCCAGTTCAACTAAATGGTGGTTGAGACTCCTTTTCCACCGGCACCTTTTTTAATCTGGGGTGTCAGACAGTTTTATGGTCATACTATGGCCTGGACAGGGGAAGTAATATGTTCCAGTTCAACTAAAATGGTGGTTTGAAAGGACTCCTTTATCCGGGACTTTTTAATCTGTGGGTCAGAAAGGTTTAAGGTCATGCTGGCTCGGTCAAGGACAGGGTTTGTCAATGTCCAGTTCTAACTAAAATGGGGGTTGAAAGATCCTATTTCTGGCACTTTTTACATCTGTGGGTCAGGACAGGTTTAATGGTCATCTGCGGGTACGGACAGATATAGTTAGTGTAAAGTTCAACTAAAATGGTGGATTGAAAAGGACGCCCTTTTAACGGCACTTTTTAATATGGGGGTCAGACATAGTGTTGAGCGGATTTTTATCGACAAAGTGAATGAAATCGGCAAGTTTTTTATGGTGAATCGAAATTTGCAGATCATGCGATAATTAAGGTTAACAATCTGTGTTTCAACTATGTAAGATTCGGCCATTTTTCGGCCGCTTTCCCTGCATTTTGGCGGCCAGAAGTCAGATTACAGAATAGTGCAGGGTGAATGTTGTGTGCGACGTCATGGACTGGGATCGTGTATGGTTGCGATTGGCTGGAAATTCTCATGAAATCCTTTTAACATAGAACAGCCCTTCCTGTTCGCCTTAGTGTCTTAAGCGTCTCATAGGAGATAAGACGTTGATTTGCGCTCTGCTTGTGGCAAACAGCTCAGCGAAATTAGTCTAATTTTCTGCCACAATGAATCTCTACTATTAGCTGTGATCCTTCCAATTTAGTGAGATTAGAGATTTGAAGATTTTATGTAGTTTAGCTGAGAATTTTAAAGCGGCATCTACCGCCCCTTGGTAAAGTCATAGGGGAAGCCAGGGAGGGGGGGGGGGGGGGGGCTCCGCGGGCTCCATCTCAGACAAGCTCTATCTATAAAGAACACCTGGATAAAGTTCACCATGACTTGATTAGTGTAGACATTGCAACTTGAAATATCTTTATTATTTACTGTTTGCTATTGAAATATTTCGATGGATATTGGGCAGGCCTGAACTTATATTGGATCACATCATTTCTAGTTAATGCAGGTTCTCTCTTTTATTAGATGCAAAACTCCACTTTTATTATTCAGTTACCATTTCAGATAGGTGTTCATTTTCAATTTTACCCATTACACCTGTGCTGTTATATATATCCAACTTGCAGGTAAAATTAATCCAGCAATCTTGTAGTAAGCAAAAGGTTGTTTGTTGCACAAAAATACCGTGTATCTACGAAACCATAACAGATACATGTTTTTTGACTTTTTGCGCACACAGCTTTGTTCATGACGCAGCATCCACGTAAAATCTTAAAACAGCAATTTCTATAGGTACCACAGGTGAATTGTAAGGTGCAAAAAATACCGTGTATTATAAGAAAACAATAAACAGATACGTGTTTTTTGACTTTTTGCGCACCCAGCTTTGTTCATTGACGCAACATCCATGAAAATCTTTAAACAGCAATTCTATAGTCCCACAGGTGAATTGAAAGGTGAAAAAAATTACCATGTATTATAACAAAAAACATAACAGATACGTGGTTTTTGGACTTTTGAGCACCCAGCTTTGTTCATTGACGCAGCATCCACGTAAATCGTAAAACAGCAATTTATAGTCACCAAAGGTGGATGAATTGAAAGGTGCAAAAAAATCCTGTGTTTATTTTAAAAAAGCATAAAAGTATACGGTGTTTTTTGACTTTTGCGCACCCACGCTTTGTTCATTGACGCAGCATCCAAGTAAAATCTTTAATACAGCAATTCTATAGTCACCACAGGTGAATTGAAAGGTGCAAATAAATACTGTGTATTATACGAAACAATAACTGATACGTGTTTTTTGACTTTTGCGCACCTGCTTTGTTCATTGACGCAGCTTCACGTAAATCATCTTATATACAAGCTTTTCTATAGGCACCACAGGTGAATTGAAAGGTGCAAAATATACCATGTATATACGAAAAACATAACTAGATAAGTGTTTGTTTGACTTTTGCGCAACCCAGCTTTGTCTCATTGACGCAACATCCACGAAAATCTTTAAAACAGCATTCTATAGTCACCACAGGTGAAATTGAAAGGTGAAAAAAAAAAAATACCATGTTAATACGAAAACTGAACAGTACGTGTTTTTTTGGACTCTTGCGCACCCAGCTTGTTAATTGACGACAGAAGCATACAAGGTATTTATTAAAACCGCATTTCTATTGTCACCCCAGGTGAAATTGATAGGTGCAAAAAATAATGTGTATTATACGAAAACATAACAGATACGTATTTTGACTTTGCACACCCAGCTTTGTCATTCGACTGCAGCATCCACGTAAATCCTAATACAGCAATTTTATAGTCACCACAGGTGAATTGAAAGGTGCAAAAAAATTACGTGTATTTTATACGGAAAAACATAACAGATTATCGTGTTTTTTGACTTTTGCGCACCAGCTTTGTTTTATTGAAGCAGCTTTCCACGTAAATCTTAAAACTGCAATTCATATAGGTCACCACAGGTGAATTGATGGTGCAAAAAATACCGTGTATATACGAAAACATAAAGATACGTGTTTTTGACTTTGCGCACCCAGCTTTGTTCATTGAAGCACATCCACGAATCTTTTAAAACAGCAATTCTATAGTCACCACAGGTGAATTGAAAGGTGCAAAAAATTAAATGTGTATTATACGTAAACATAACTGAATAGTGTTTTTGGACTTTGCGCACAAAAGCTTTGTTCATTGACGCAGCATCCACGGTTAAATCTTAATAACAGCATTCTATAGTACCACAAGGTGAATTGAAAAGGTGCAAAAAATACCGTGTTATTTTTAAAAAAGCATAAAAGATACGTGGTTTTTTGACTTTTGCGCACCAGCTTTGTTTCATTTGACGCAGCATACACGTAAATCTTAAACGCAATTCTATAGTCACACAGACAGGTGATTGAAAGGTGCAAAACTATATGGTGTATTTTACGAAAACATAACAGATACGTGTTTTTTGGACTTTTGCGCAACCCAGCTTTGTTCATTGACGCAGCATCCACGTAAATCTTAAAACAGCAAATTCTTATAGTCACCACAGGTGAATTGAAAGGTGCAAAAAATACCATGTTATTTTATACGGGAAAACATAACAGATACGTGTTTTTGTACTTTGCGGCAACCCAGCTTTCGTTCATTGACGCAGCATCCACGTTAAATCTTAAAAAAGCAATTCTATTAGTCATCCACAGGTGAATTGAAAGGTGCAAAAAAAATACTGTGTATTATACGGAAAACATAACTGATACGTGTTTTTTGACATTTTGGCACACCTCCTTTGTTCATTGAAGCAGCATCCACGTAATCCTAAATCAGCAAATTCTTAGTCACCACAGGTGAATTGAAGGTGCAAAAAATTAACGGTGTAATTATCGAAAACATTAACAGATACGTGTTATTTTGGGACTTTTGGCAACCCAGCTTTGTTTATTGACGCAGTTTCCACGTAAATCTTATAACAGCAAATTCTATGTCACCACAGGTGGGGGGGGGGGGGGGGGGGCGGGGGGGGGGGGGGGGGGGGGGGGGGGGGGGGGGGGGGGGGGGGGGGGGGGGGGGGGGGGGGGGGGGGGGGGGGGGGGGGGGGGGGTGGGGGGGGGGGGGGGAGTAGATATAGAGATGGGGGGGGGGGGGGGGGGGGATTGAAAGGTGCAATAAATACAGTGCATTATTACGGAAAACATACAGATACGTGGTTTTTTAATTTTGCGCACCCAGCATTGTTCATTGAAGCAGCATCCACGTAAATCTTAAAACAGCATTCTATAGTTCACCACAGGTGAATTGAATGTGCAAAAAATTACTGTTGATTTTAACGAAAAAAACATAACAGTACGTGTTTTTTTTCCCTTTTGCGCACCCAAGCTTTTTTCATTGACTTGCAGAATCCACAGTGAATCTTAAAACAAGCAATTATATAGTCACAACAGGTTGAATTGAAAAGGTGCAAAAAAATACAGTGTATTATATGAAAAACATAACAGATAGTGTTTTTTGACTTTTGCGCACCCAGCTTTGTTAATCTGAGCTAGCTCAACGGTAAATCTTAAACAGAAATTCTATAGTCATCCAAGGGTGAATTGAAAAGGTGCAAAAAATACCGTGTGTATTATACGAAAAAATAACAGATACGTGTTTTTTTGGACTTTTGCGCACCCCAGCCCGGGCTTTGTTCATTGAGCAGGCACTTCCACGTAATCTTAAAAAACAGAATTCATAGTCACCATAGTGAATTGAAAGTGCAAAAAATACCTTGTATTATACAGAAAACATAACAGATACGTGTTTTTTTTTTTTGCACTTTTGCCCAGTTCCAGATTTGTTGTGATAGAAACATTGCAGATAAATGTAATCCAGCAATTTTGTTTGAATTAGATGGATTTGAGTATTGAGCTGTGATTTGCCGTTTTTAATAAGAGACTTTCCAAAACTCTTCATCCTTCTCAAATTTTATATTTGTCTGAACATGGAGCGAAATGCGGGTGGGGGAGAAGCGAGCAAGAGAGGGGTAGCACAATGGTGAATGGAGGAGTGGTACGAGAGGAAGGAGTCTCCCTTCCAGTGCTGACGACAAAAAGCATGCCAGGGATCGTCAGTTGAAGGGACAGTCAGGCCTGTCATAACGCTGGTCAGGGCATGTGGAATCTAAGTAAACGGAACATTGTAGCCAATCTGTCCTTCACGAGGTTTATGCAACCTGATTAGCAGTTCCTTACGTCTCGTCCTCACATTCACGCACACAAATGTTCGTCAATCAGCATCATTCAGCATCCGTCCAAACATGAAGCAGCCAAAATGTAAAACTCGTGTACCACCACATGTGGATAATCCATTGTCTGAAGACCTCTTTGATGACAAAATGCGGTTGGGTATGAAGCATGTTAAAAGATCAAAGAGGATGATTAGATGCTCTGAAGCACACTGTTTACTGATGCCATCAGAGGAGGTGAGGAAGCCGGTAAATCGGCAAAATTCAGGTGCGGTCGGCAACGCCATGGCAGTGCCCCTTGCTTGTAAGCAAGCAGCTTCTGGATGCAGTAAGTCAGGACGACAAGTCAAATGTGTTGATGATGATGACGACCATTGCGGACCATTCTGGTCTTTTCCGCAGAATTTGCTGCGAGCGCTTAATCTGAGGACGAGGAGGAAGACGATGGAGGTAGTGTTCAATACGCGGTCCCGCCAACAAAAAGGGAGTGGGCGGGTCAAAGAAGTCCAGTTGATATGATGCGCCAGACCAGGTCAGCGCAAACCCGCTCCTCGCTTATCGCCGTCAAAAAGGTCCAGGACCTCTCAAGATGGGCCTTCTTTGAGCAAGCCTCTGATTCCACCCCTGCGATGTCACTATGCCGATCTTTGCCGTAAACGCATAAGTGAGGCACAGAAGTACCTTAAGTGGTTAAACCACCAAACCAACATGTCTAGTCTCATGCAGCGAATGCATGAGTTGAATGGAGGGACACCTTGGCACAAAATAAGGCCTGACCGACGCCGGGCCTCCACACACTTTCACACCCTCTGTCTTATGCATCCTCCCTCTCCTCACCCCGCAATACACAAGCGTTTCTCAAGTCTCGCTCCATGTCTCTCAGAGTCATGATCAGGGATCAGCCTCGCTTCAGCCTCCACCGTCGCCCGAGTACCACCAGCACCACCAGAGACCCATCCTACCCCTCTCCTAACGCAGTTTGAACGACCTGCAAGCCAACTACTGCGGCACGTCTAGCAGCCAGCCTTCTGTCTTTCCAGGTTTGGAGCAGAAGAAACACTTTAACCCAAACCCATCCCAAAGCCATAAGCCTGAATGTAGGCATTGCAGGCTTTTGGCATTGGAAATGTTCTGCCTTTCCAACTGGTGGATCAAAGATGGGTTCCGCCCACGTCACATGGCCTTGCCTGCCCTTCAATAACCAGATGCAGAGGCAGGCATTTCTTTACAAGAAAGCCGGTCCCTGACCTGGACAGCAACGTGTCATCTAAAATTTCAAGAGCGTTGTCTGATCTGTGTACGGTAAAGTCCATCTCCCCACCGAACACATGGACTAGTAAGCACGGCCAAGGGACGGCTATATCTTGTGACAGCTCACTGGGTTAGCTGGTGCGTATGTATCTGGGGTGACGGTGGCTCCTCTAGGCTTGGCGCACGCTCTTCAAAACCGCAAGGGATCGGTGCAGGGCTCTTTCCCCCAAGTACTCTGGTGGCATCACGTGCCCAGAGACACAAGGCCGAGATTTAAATTAATCTTTCCCCCCCCCTCCCCTGGAGACCGTCCACAAAAAGGTCCTGGAGCTGTGGACGGATCTCCGAACGAGAACGACTGCGCTGATGGGTGGACCAAGAACCCGTGCAAGGCAAGGTGGTGTGCGATATCGGGGAACGAAATCTGCTGCACGCCCTCTATGTCGGTTAGGTGGAGCACATCCCTTGCCTGGCACATGTCATGAAACCTTGTAGTCCAGAAATTTCTAAAGTGTACCCCGGTCTGGACTGCCTGCTGAAGAAGGCTCGACGGTCTGAGTTCGCACTTTCGCCGTTCGCACTCCCTGATTCGATCCCCGCCTGGCTTGCATTGCAGAGTCAGCTCGGCTCACCGTCAACCGTCTCTTGTTGACTGGTGGCAACCCGCTGGTATTCCAACCTCCACATCTTCCAGTGATTGTGCGGAGCAGCCAATGCCATACGCAGTACTAGAAGTGACAACATGGCCTGACAAAAGCAGCGTTGAGGACACTCGGGGGTGTTGAGCCACCGATGAGGGGAGGCAGGTGAAAGAGCTCTGTCTCATCCTTGCCCATGTTTTGAAGAAGCCAACCAAATTGGTCAGTGCGGACGATGCCCTGTCAGCATTGGAGGCATTGTGTTTTGTTCTTAGTTCTGGAACATCGATTTGGACACTACTGAAACATCCAGAGGTCCCGCCAGCGGACGGAGGAGGAGGAGACGGACACTGATGCTGGACACGGAGCCTTTCTCTCAAAGTCACAATCCACAAGGCCCGACAGTTTCTTCAATCTTCGGTCTTCATTAGGGCAGTGGTTCAGGGTACAGCCAGAGCTAGTGCTAGGCGGCACCTCAGCTCTCAGGTGCATCATCTGAGGCAAGTCGGGCTGTGTTGGAGCTGTGCCGGGAGTGAAGTGGAGGAGGAGGGAGGAGGAGGAGTTCATTCCTAGACAACGACCCGTACCCTGACTTGGGGAAAGAAGTTGGCGTGAGATTTGAGACCAGATTGAGGATGATGAGTTTGCTAGTGCCCCTCGATCCAGAGGCTAGGGAATCAGGGCTCCATCTCTCACATGAGTGCTTGGATGCTCTATTTCATGCCACAGTCCTCGCATTGAAGGCCATCCAAATGAACAGAACAGTTACTGGGGGTGGGCCACCCTCCTGGATCCCCCGATACAAAAAAAAACAACTCAAGCCACTTTCCTATCCACGACCACCCGACAAAATAGAGAGTAAAAATGCAGAAAAATGGAGACCTTGCTGATTGATCAATGGAGACATATCTGTTGTGTCAGTCTTTCACGTTCTTCAAATGTCAGCGGTGGAACAACGCCAGCGAACGTGGACAGCGAGTAGAGTGCAAGCAGCCGTAGCTGCAGCAGCAGACAGGCAAGGTCGGCAGAAGCTAATGGGTGACCTCTGGCAATCTTTATTTACACACATCAACAATGGCATGCATTGGCAGGGCACACATACAACACCCAGAGACCACTTAAGATCATGGGGGCAACTGGAGGAGTAAATTACAGACAAACGCACCCACTTTAAAAACAGAAAATTTTTGGGATCGTTTGACTTTCATAAAGATAAACAGGAAATGGATCTTGATGTGTTGTTTGGCCCCAATTGCCGGGTCCCCGATTATTTGGCTGGTTTTAACTTCACTTTCTCCCCCAAACAAAAATGGCCCCTTTTAAAAAACCCTTTTTTTTAAAATGATCATTTTACGGGAAAATTTTTTTTTTTCTAAATTCCCCAAACAGTTCATTTTGGGGTTTTTGGTGGGGGAGCCCAAAAGACCCCAAAGGTTTTTCCATGAAAAAAACCTTTTTTCCTTTTTATTTAACTTTTTTTTTTAAAAATTTTTTTCCACATTTTAAATTTTTTTTGGGGGGTCATGTTGCCTCAAAATTTTTTAAACAGGGGCGGGAAAAAGTCATATTTAAATTTTTTGGGGTCAGGGTTGCTGTAGATAAAACAATAACCATGGTCCTTTGGAACATAAATGTTTTCTAAGGGGGATTTCCCCTTTCAAAATTTTTTTAACAGTGGCTGAGAAGTCATATTTTAAAATTTTTTTTGGGAGTCTTTGTTGCTGTGAGATAAAGCTATAACCCTGGTCCCTTTGTAACAGAAATGGGCTTCAAAGGGGGCATTTCTTTCCAAAATTTTTTAACAGTGGTTTGAGAAGCCCAATTTTAAAATTTTTTTGGGTCATGCTGCTTTAAAAAGCAGAAATTTAACTACAGGTCCTATTTTTAAAAATTGAAATTTGGGTTCTTCACCTTTTTCCCAAAAGTGGCTAAAAGGGTTTTTGGTTTTGAATTTTTGGGGGATTTTGCTGTGAAAAAATCAGCAAATTCTACGGGCCCCCTATTTTTTAAAAAAAGTTGTTTTAACAGACATTTGTTTTCACAATTGTCCAAAGTGGCTAAAGGGGGGTAAAAGTTTTGTTTTTTTGGAGGATTTTGCTGTGCTTTTGAAAGCAATTCACGGGCCCCTTTTAAAAAAAAAATTTTGTTTTCTAACAGACTTTTTTTGTTCTTCAAAAATTGTCAAGATTTGGCTCAAGGGGGGAGGGTGTGTCAGAAACAGGAATAGGTAGGAAAACGGTTAAGGGCCCACATATTGCAAAATGACTTGTTTTTGAAAGATTTTAAACATAGCTTAAATCCCTTTATTGAGCAACCCTTTAATAAAATTTAAAAAAAGGGAAAACCAAGGAACAGGGTTTGGGATTCCATCCGAATTTAAAATGTGTTTTCTAAATTTAAAAGTACAAAAAAAATTGGGGGCCAAATGTACAAAAAATGGATTATGAAAAATTCCTTTTAAATTTGTACAAGGGAGGTACAGGAAACCCTTGACCAATGAGGTTTTTCCCAGAGGCATGGGTATGGAGCACGGAGAGTTTAACAAAGAAAAACAGAGACTTTCCTCCAGCACGTTGAGTAAAATTAAAAAAAGAATGCCAAGAAAAAAGGGAAACCTGGGGTAACGGAGCTTTAAACCCCCCAGTTTTTCCCCAAGTAAAGGGCTCAATTGGCCCCAAAATCATACCGGGGGGGGTCAAGCGCTACCCAGGGATTACTGTTACTGAGGAAGGCCCGGAGTTCTTCCCCTTCCGCTTCCGCACTCTGCTTCAGCACGACCTTTCGTTGCTGCGTCAAACCGGGCATTTTTAAAAAATGGGTTAATTTTGATGCGGACGCCAAGGCCCGGCTCTAAACCCCACCCCACTGTTTAAATCGGGCCCCGGGGTTTTGCTGTGGCCCCGGACCCGGGGTTTTACAATGGGCCCGTAAACTAAAATGGGGTTTAAAGAAATCCTTTTTCCGGAAATTTTTAAAAACGGGGGTTATGCCCGGGGTTTTTTGGGTCCCTGCTTTTGGCCCCAGGACAGGGTTTGTCAATGTCCATTTCAACTAAAATGGTGGGGGTTGGGAAAAAATCCCTTTTTCCCGGCACTTTTTAAATGTTGGGGGTTTATGCAGGTTTGGGGCTCATGCTGTGGCCCAAAAGGGAAAGGGATAGTCAAAAGTCCGTGAAACTAAAATTTGGGGGTTGAAAGACCCCCTTTTCCCGGGACTTTTTAAATCTGGGGTTTTGCAGGTTTTTGGGGGCCCCTGCTGTGGGCCCAGGGGCAGGTATTTGCAATTTTCCAGTGAAACTAAAATGGTGGTTGAAAGGTCCTTTTTTCCGGGACCTTTTTTTAAAACTGGGGGGTTATTCAGGTTTGGGGGTCATGCTGTGGCCCAGGAACCGGTATAAATCCCAAAGTCCAGTGAAACTAAAATGGTGGTTGAAAGGGCTTTCCATTTTTTTGGGACCCTTTTTTTTTGTGGGGGTATGCAGGTTTTTGGGGTCATGCCGTGGGCCCCCGGGGCAAGGGGATAGTCAAAAGGGCCAGTGGGAAAATAAAATGGTGGTTAAAAGACTCCCTTTTCCGGGGACTTTTTAAATATGGGGGTCATGAAATTTTTTGGGGGTCAAAGGGGGGCCAGGACGGGATATTCTATGTCCCCGTTCAAGTAAAATGATGGTTTTATTTTTTCTTTTCTGCCTTCTGGCCCCTTTTTTTAAATTTTTGGGGGTGATGCAGGGGTTTTAAAAGGGCATGCTGTTTGGGAAAGACAGGGGTTTGAATGGTGTGTTTACTTTTTTTCCGGGGCTTTTTAGCCTAAATGTTGTGCCTAAGATGTTGCAGGTATCCATTTGACTTTTTTTGTGGGGGGTTTAATTCCAGCTTTCCCCGCCCTGGGTTTGGGGTGTAAGGAAAGAAGGGGGTTTTTTTCCCATAGACTTTCCTTTTTAAAGGTCATTTTGCTAATAATGACTGCTCCCCTATTTGGAAAAAACCTTTTTCGATGGTGGCCCCCACTATCGGGCTTTTTCCCCCCCGATGTTTGATAGCCAACCCTATTCGCTCAAAAAAATATTCTTGACAAACTCCTTATCATATGTGACAGTATATAAATAGAAATACTTAACCTGCTTCCTTCTATGTGTCAAGTTTCAAGGCTTTATTAAGGCAAAAAAAAAACCGTAATTTGAACATAAAAGAATCCTTTAAAAAAATTTTCAATTAGGAAAATTGTTCCCCTTTGGGAAACCCAAAGGTGAAAACCGGGCCTTTCCCCGGTTTAGGGGGAAAAAGAAAATAGGGGCCCAAAAAACAGGAAACAAAAGTAAAGAAAATAAGGGAAAGTCCCCAAAGGGGGAGGGCCTAGGGGTTTAAAGGAAAAAACAAGCTGCAGGCCGCCCAAACAAGGGGGGGGGCTTGGGCCACTAAACGGGACTGTGGAACACAGCAGAGGAACATGACACTGCCAGGAGGAACAACACAGGAACACGACTCCACCAGGAGGGACAGCATGGGAACTCGACTCTGCCAGGAGGGACAGCATGGGAACACAACTCAACCAGGAGGGACAGCACGGGAAGACGTCTCCACCAGGAGGGACAGCATAGGAACACAACTCCGCCAGGATGGACAGCATGGGAACAGAACTCCACCAGGAGGGACAGCACGGAAACAGTCCTCCACCAGGAGGAACTGAACAGGACCATGTCAAAGACAGCAGGAACATCACGGGAACATGACACAAACAGCAGGAACTCCATGCGGGAATGTCACAGACAGGACTCATAGGGCTTGAGGCAGTGTAGCAGGCCTTGGCCCAACAACACTAATACTCAGGCACTGACTGTTTGTATAAGGTGCCTTTTAAAGGAGTCTGCAGGAGAGGATATACTGCACTGAACAATTCCTGTTGGAAGAATTAACTACTACAATGCTGAACAGCAGAATTAAAATCAAACCTACAGGATTGAACACACAGATGCGTTCAAGTAGAGGAATTTGCAGTTTGTTACACTAAGTCTACATGAAGTTTTGTGGCATGCCCCCAGTCAAATGCTCCAGTCTGTGTGTCCAGCCATCTTTTCAGCTCTATGATGCATCTGTCACTGACCTTCAGGACAATGATGTGTTTGAAAAGATCACAGGCCACATACAGATGATGGACCAGGGAACCACAGCTGAGGTCAATGAAGATATCTCCTGTAATATGACCTGAAGAAAAAAAGTTTCAAATATTGAAACAGAGCATATGTTAACCCCTTTGCAGGTGCAGCACAAGATTGGTTTTCTGATACTTAACATATACTAGAGGGGGTCAGAGTTGGTGTTGCTAATCTAATATTTCATTAAAGTACAATAAATTGGTTCTCCTATTCAGGAAATCTCTTCTTTTTAGAGCAGTACCTTGCCAAACAGCTTATCAACAGTGTCCTCCTGGGTTGCTAGGAATCCCAGAGATGTGTTCTGTGAGGAGACCTGCCAGTGTTCAATTTTGCTGCAGCACCATCAAAGGGCTATTTTAGCATTACTGTGTTCATTGATATCAATGAGTCCTTTTCATATCAATAATTACCTCTTTTAAACTTTTAATGTATTATACTCATCAAAATAATCTTGAACATTCTGCACAATAGATTCTTCATTAAATGTTCTTGTTAGATTTGTTTTTTACAATATAGAAACAAAGTTGTCACTAGAACCTTCTCACAAGAGATGGCAAAAATTAACTGAAATTCAATACATGACACAATGATACTAATAGAGCTTGTCCCCACGGAAGGGTTTTCAGTCGGTTTTACAGACAGTTTTTGCATTTGAAAACTGTCTGTAAACCGATTGTAACCTTTTACATTGATTTAAATAGAAAATCTGTGCAGCAGTCCACACTGCACAGATTTTCCACCGGACGTTTTTTGACAGCACCTTCATTCCTAAAACCTTAGAAGATGTTCATTCTCCGCGCCTGGTTTTCGGGCAGAAGATGTACATGTCACTAGTTGAGGGGACAGCAGAATCCCCAAACCATGGACAGAATCATCCCCAAAAACTGTGTACACGATGTCAAAACACCAGACGAATTCTTTTATCAAAATCTTTTTATCGGTATTTTAACCTGCCGTGTGGAGCACTCATAGTCTGTTTTAGAATTGCATAGAAAGTTTGAAACAAAAATTTAGATTTATTTTAACCCCTTACCGCCGGAGCCAGTTTTGGCCTCTCTGACAGAGCCCCATTTTTTAAATCTGTCATGTGTCACTTTATGTGAGAATAACTTTTTGACACTTTAACCTATCCATGTGATTCAGAGATTGTTTTCTCGTGACACATTTTGCTTTAAGATAGTAAGAAATTTTGGTCCAAAAAATGCTTGTTTATTTGTGAAAAATATCAAATTATCGTGAAAAATGTGAAAAATTTACCAATTTCAAACTTCAAAAATTTCTGCATGTAAGACAGATAGTTATTCCACTCAAAATAGTTTATAACTAGCATCTACCATATGTCTGCTGTAGTTTGGCATCATTTTTTAAAATGTCGTTTTTTTTTTTTACGACATTAGGGGGCTTATAAATTTAGTAGTAATTTTATTTTTTCAAGAAAATATGCAATATACATTTTTTAGGGACCAGTCCAGTTCTAACGTGACTTTGATTGACATGTATGTTAGATACCCCCATAAATGACCTCATCTAAGAAACTACACCCCTTAAAGTATTCAAAACCGCATTTAGGAAGTTTATTAATCCATTAGGTGTTTCACAGGAATTAAAGCAAAGTGGAAGTGAAATTTCTAAATTTCACTTTTTTTGCAGATTTTCAATTTTTATATATTATTGACAAGAATACGGTAAATGTGATCAGGGAAATGCAAATTAATATTGATTCCCCAGATTCTGCCACTTTCACAGATTTCCCATATGTGGCCCTTGTGCTTTATTTGTCTCAACCACAAGCCCCAGAATAGGAGAAGCACCTACTGGACTCTGGGGCCTCATTTTCATTAGGGGCCATTTCAGGTTTGCAGACACCCTAAGGTGCTAAAACTTAATAAATACCCCTAAATAGACCCCATATTGGAATCCACACCCCTTACAGAATATATCCAGAGGTGTAGTGAGTATATCTACCCCACAGGCGTTTCACAAATTTTTTTTAGCGTTCGGCTCTGAAAATAAAAAAATATATTTTTTTTCCAATAATCTGCAATTTTAGCTGAAAATGTTTAATTTTTACAAGGAATCTTGGAAAAAAAGTCCCAAATTTGTGTTACGCAATTTCTTCCAAGTTCGGCAATACCCTACATGTGGGTATAAACTGCTGTTTGGGCGCATGGCAGGGGGTACAAGGGAGGGAGTGCTATTTGGCTTTTGGCGCACAGATATTGGTGGGGCCATGTCGCATCTTCAAAGCCCCCAAAGTACTAGAACAGGTGAAACCTTCCAGAAGTTGCTCCATTTTGGATTCAATACCCCTCAGGGATCTCATCTAAGGGTGTATTTATGCATTTTGGGCGCACAGGTGTTCCGTAGTTTTTTTTTAGCATTGGGCCATGGAAATGGAGGGGGGAAACGCAGTTCCGCCATTGTTTTTGGGCTTCATTTTTACAGTATTCGCCATACGGGATAAATGACGGGATAACTTTACTATGGGGGTCGGTACAATTACAATGATATAAATTTTATATAGTTTTTTATGTTTTATTACTTTTACACAATAGAAGCGAGTTTTATAAAAAGTTGCGTTTTTATGTTGTCCTATTCTGACAGCCATAGCTTTCTTAATTTTTGCATATGGAGCTGCTTTTGGGCTTGTTTTTTACGAGATGAGTTGATGTTTTTATTGGTACCATTACGGGGGGCATGTGATGCTTTGATCACTTTTTATTAAGGTTTTTGTGAGGCATTTTGTACAAAATACAGCAATCCTGGTAGTGTTTTTTATTTTTATTTTTTACAGCGGTCACTGTGCGGTATAAATGACATGCTAGTTTTACTCAGCAGGTTGATACGATTACAGCGATACCACATTTGTATATTTTTTAATGTTTTACTGCTTTTACACAATAAAAACACTTTTATTTGAAAAGGAAAACACGTTTTTGCATCACTGCAGTCTGAGAGCCATAACTTTTTTATTTTTCTGTTTATGGAGCTGTATAGGGCCTTTTTTTGCGGGTGAGTTGACGTTTTTATTGGTATAATTTTTTGGGGGGACAAGACTTTATGATCGCTTTTAAATCCGTTTTTTGGAAGGCAGGGTGAAGAAAATACTGCAATCCTAGCAGTGTTTTTTATTTTTATTTTTAATAGCATTCACCGTGCAGTATCTGCAACAAGTTAGTTTTACTCTGTGGGTTGATACGATTAAGGTGATACCCAATTTATGTAGTTTTTTTATTTGAAAGCACAATTTTTTTGAAAACGTTTTAATTTTTACGTATACATAGATGTGTAAGGACTTTTTTTTTCGGGATGAACTGACGTTTTAATTGGCCTCACTTTGATGTTAATATGAGTTTTTGATGACGTTTTACTCCATTTTATGTGCTGCAGGATTAACAAAAATTGCAATTCTTTGTTTTTTTTTTGTGTTTTTTTTACGGCGTTCACTGTACGGGTTAATTAACAAGACAGATTTATAGGGTGGGTCACTACGCACGCGGCGATGCCAAATATGGGTACTTTATTTATTTTTTATCTTTTCTGGGGCAATTGGAGTTTGTAAAGGGGAAAAGGGCGATGTATGTGTTTTTATTTTATTTTTTGTGTTTGTGTTTTACTTTTTTACACTTTTTTTTTACTTTTTCACACTTTTTACACTTTTCCCCAGGGGGGAATTGCATGAACGATCGTCAGATCATTCATGCAATAGGAGATCAGCACACAGCTTATAGATGTATGCTGGTCTCCATGGCAACTGTCAGTCACGCTGTCTGATAGGAGATCAGCGCCGGGATTGCGGGCCGCCGGATCTCACTCCTGCGGCTCGCAGCTGCGATGTGGCGTCCACGATGTCGCGACATTGGGGGGTTAATCCCCCACGGCCGGAGCTCACTCCGGCAGTGGGGGGTGCGGCATAATGCCAGCTGTAATATACCGCTGGTTCCATGCCGCGATCTTGCTCGCTCCGCCTGTGAGCGCGCAAGATCCCATTGACGTACTCATACGGCAATTTGCGGGAACCCCTACCCGACATTGCCGTATGAGTTCGGCAAATGTCGGTAAAGGGTTAAAAAGAGACTTTCTGAAGATCAGCACAATTACTTAGCCTAAGTCAAGTCTTTGTGCATATAGGGCATCATCAGACCATTGCATTGTTGATGTACCCTATTGACTCTCAGAATATCTCTTCCAAGCAACAGTAGAATATCATCATTCACATGCATTGGTGGAATCTCAGTAGCCTGAAATGGAATGGAATGGTTATATGCAGCTTCTGATATAGGAATTTCTTCCCCTTCATCAGGTATCTGGTCACATTCAATTTACATTGTTAAGGGTATGTGGTGGTTCCCTTTAGAGATGGGCGAATTGATTCTAACGAAGTGGAATTCATTTAGAATTTCAGGAAAACTTGGATTCTGAACGAAGTCGAAGTTTGGGGTGATTCGCGTGAACGAAGTGTGTTTTTGATTGATAAAATGGCTGCGAGCACATGGCGTTACATGGGACGAAGAAGTCTGGGAGCAAGAAAGGTGTAGCCTACATGACATGTGCAGAGATGAAGCCAATCAGAGACCGACGGGATTCTGTGACGTCACCGCACTATATAAGTCCGGGCGCCATGATCGCTCCTCACACTCCTCTCACTGTGCTGTATAGGGAAGGTGCTGCCGCCGCCGCTGCTGCTTATGATAACTCATACTTAAGAACTCACTTTTATACAGCGATTTTTGGGGGGGTGTCACAGCTTGTCTCAGAGACTGCTTCTCTTACATGTTCTAATTCTGATTTTGTGGGGTATTGGAACTGAAGTCCAGTGTGCGTCCAATGCAGCTGCATATACATTTTAATGCTATCTGCTCAGTTCTTGAGCACATTGAATATCCAAGGGTTATCTAAGCCTGTTCCTGTTGTGTTCAGTTAAAGAAACAGCGTTTTTACAATCCAATACCACTTAATTTTTGGTTGCTCATTTATTGTGCGCAATTTAGATCCAGGGGTTAATTAAGCGTTGTTCTGCTGTTGTGGTCACTAAAAGAAACTTTCTTTTTCACCGCCAAAGAAGAAATTTTGCCAGTAGCATAATTCATAACCGAAGGTTAATTACAAGTTTTTCTGTTGTTGTGTTCCTTAAAATACACGCCGTTTTAGCACGCTACAAAGCTGTTAATTGTTGACAGCACATTTCTTTTGCGCAATTTACATCCAAGGGTTAACTAAGTATTTTTCTGCAGTTGTACTTAGTAACAGAAACTTTCATTTTCACCGCCAAAGAAGAAATTTTGCCTGTAGCATAATTCCTATCCAAATGTTAATTACAAGTTTTTCTGTTGTTGTGTTCCGTAAAATACACTCCGTTTTAAAACGCTACAAAGCTGGAAATTGTTCACAGCACATTTATTTTGCGCAATTTACATCCAAGGGTTAACTAAGTATTTTTCTGCAGTTGTATTCATTAAAATAAATGTTCTTTTTCACCGCCAAAGAAGAAATTTTGCCTGTAGCATAATTCCTCTCCGAAGGTTCATTACAAGTTTTTCTGTTGTTGTGTTCCTTAAAATACATGCCGTTTTAACATGCTACAAAGCTGGTAATTGTTGGCAGCACATTTCTTTTGCGCAATTTACATCCAAGGTTAACTAAGTATTTTTTGCAGTTGTACTTAGTAACAAAAACCCTTCTTTTTAAACCGCCAAAGAAAAATTTTGCCTGTAGCATAATTCCTATCCGAAGGTTAATTACAAGTTTTTCTGTTGTTGTGTTCCATAAAATACATGCCGTTTTAACATGCTGCAAAGCTGATAATTGTTGGCAGCACATTTCTTTTGCGCAATTAACATCCAAGGGTTAACTAAGTATTTTTCTGCTGTTGTATTCATTAAAATAAACGTTTTTTTTTCCACCGCCAAAGAAGAAATTTTGCCTGTAGAATAATTCCTATCCAAATGTTAATTACAAGTTTTTCTGTTGTTGTTCCCGTAAAATACACGCCGTTTTAACACGCTGCAAATCTGGTAATTGTTGGCAGCACATTTCTTTTGCGCAATTGACATCCAAGGGTTAACTAAGTATTTTTCTCCAGTTGTATTCATTAAAATAAACGTTGTTTTTCACCGCCAAAGAAGAAATTTTGCCTGTAGCAAAAAATTCATACCCAAAAGGGTTTTAATTACAAGTTTTTCTGCGGTTGTGTTCCTTAAAATACACACTGTTTTAACACGCTACAAAGCTGGAAATTGTTGACAGCACATTTCTTTTGCGCAATTTACATCCAGGGGTTAACTAAGTATTTTTCTGCAGTTGTATTCATTAAAATAAACGTTGTTTTTCACCGCCAAAAAAAGAAATTTTGCCTGTAGCTTAATTCCTATCCGAAGGTTAATTACAAGTTTGTCTGTTGTTTTGTTCCGTAAAATACATGCCGTTTTAAAACGCTACAAAGCTGGTAATTGTTGACAGCACATTTCTTTTGCGCAATTTACACCCAAGGGTTAACTAAGTATTTTTCTGCAGTTGTACTTAGTAAAAAAATGTTCTTTTTCACCGCCAAAAAAGAAATTTTGCCTGTAGCAAAATCATATCCGAAGGTTAATTAAACCAGTTTTTGCTTTTAAAATTTCAGTAAAATACCAGTGTTTTTAAATGGCACTTACAAGTAAATTTTTCCTGCCCATTTGTGGAGCGAAATTTTTTATCCAAGGGTTACCCAAGCTTGTTATGGGTTCATTTGGCGTCAAATACAGGGTGTGTTATTTATCATAAAAAGATATCTTCATAAACAGTGTCTG
Source organism: Phyllomedusa bahiana (assembly GCA_025379985.1). NCBI lineage: Eukaryota > Metazoa > Chordata > Amphibia > Anura > Hylidae > Phyllomedusa > Phyllomedusa bahiana. Next base: position 19,703 of record JAODAL010055235.1, read on the forward strand.
TAATTTTTGAACAAACAGTATGTCAGACAGAGAGGTGGGCAGGCTCTTCATCTGCGAGTGGCGTGGCACAAACATTCCTGGAGCAGGCCCAGGTCGCAGCACAGCAAGGGGACATTGCTCAGGGGTCCCTCGGTGAGGCCACAACTGCCGCTGTCCCTCTAGCGGCCGTGTGTTGTACAGCAACCCAATGGTTCTTGATTGGGTTGATAGGTCATCCACTTCCTCCCAGATGACATCTGACAAACCCAGCCAAGAGTCGGTGGAACGTCAGACACAAACCCTTAGTTGGCATGGGCCAGGAATGGGTCAAGCGGGCCCTCACCTGTCCTCAACCGCCTCTGTCCCATCCGTTCCCTCAGCCAGAGATCAACTATGTGGTCTGGGTCAGCCCCCACGATTATAGCGAGGATGAACAATTTGAGGAGGGCAGTCAGCAGCTACTTGGCAGTGAAGAAATGGGGCCAATATCCCCTGCATCTTGCAGTAGGCGGAAAAGTATAGATGTGGAGAGTGGCATGGGAGGTCATGTTGTGAGAGGTCAGCCTCTGCATACCAAGACCGGTGATGAGGACAGCAGTGACGATGAAATACAAATAGATGATGATGTAGCCGACCACACTTGGGAGCGGGTGAAGCAAGGGCTTCATCACTGTCAGGAGAAGAGCGCGTCAGCGTGCGCGTCAGGCAGTGGCGCAGCCAGCAAGTGGGTTGTGTGGCCGTGAGTCAGCAGGGTAGCAGCAGTTTGAGGTCGGGAGCCAAGCGGCCACGGGGTAGAAAACCCGCTTCGCAGGTCCTAGAAAGTAGCGGCACAGGGGCTCAGCGAGGCAGTGGTGGCAGTAATCACTCAGTGTGGAGCGTTGGGGGTAAAATCAGATACTCGGCGGTGTGGCAGTACTTTGCTAAGACACCGGAGAAGCCCAATATTGGTATAGGTAAAATCTGTGGGCAGAAAGTGAAGCGTGGCCAGAGAGCTAACGTTGGCACCACGGCCCTGCGTCAACACATGCAGCGTCACCAAACGGTGGCCTGGGAGAAACGTGGCTCAGATGTGGTGGTCCATCCTGACGCCGCAGCAACAGCAGCAGCAGCGCCCAGTGGACGCATGCCATTGCAGCCCGTCAAGGCTCCCCACCTCTGCAGAAGGGAGCTGTTTCTCTTTGCCTACGCCCGGGTCCCTATGCTCTGCTCCTCCCACTCAAAAAGCCAGCAGTTTTAACGAGGCGATTGAAAAAGACAACAGTATGGTCCAACCCTCCCAAGGGGCAGAAGCTGCCGTGTCCCCGTCCAAGTTGTTGGTACTGCGTCCCCCCCTTTCCAAATGGTGGACTCTGCTGAGCGATTACTTGACTTCGTCATGGGGCAATATCAAAAATAGTCAATTATCAAGACGATTCCATGCCCATAATAGTTTTGCCAAAGACCCTTAAAAATCTTGGGAGAGGAACAACCCTTATTCTTCACCAAAAAAGGGCTGGAGAAGCTGGAAAAAACATCCACAACAGTCAAAATAGTACGTCAATCTTAGGCAACAATTAGGTTTAAAAGCCCCAGAAAAAAGTCACAGACCATTCATATCCCCGTCTTTTTACCCCGCATGACCCTTTAAAACCTGCTTTACCCCAAATTAAAAGTGCCAGAAGGGGTATGATTTGAACCATCATTTTACTTGAACTGGACATTGAAATATCCCTGTCCGAAAAAGCAATGAGCCCCCAAAATGCATGACCCCAGATTAAAAAGTTGCCCGGGAAAAAAAAAATCTTTCAACCACCTTTTGTTTTTCAAAAGGACATAATAAACCCCTTTGGGCCACAGCATGAGCCCCCAAACCCGCATGACCAAGATTAAAAAGTGCGGAAAAAAAAGGGGTCTTTCAACCCTCATTTTGTTGAAAAGGGCTGCTATCCCTGTCCCGGGCCCAGATGAGCCCCAACCCTGCATGACCCCCAGATTTAAAAAAAAGCCGGGAAAAAAGGGTCTTTCAACCACCATTTTTTGTTTTTACTGACATTGATATACCTGTCCTGGGCCCAGCATGACCCCAAACCTGCATGACCCCAGATTAAAAGTGCCGGAAAAAGGAGTCTTTTAACCACCATTTTGTTTCATGGACATGACTATCCTGTCCTGGGCCCCCAGCATGGCCCAAACCGCATGACCCCCCAAAATTTAAAAAGTGCCGGAAAAAAGGGTATTTTAAACCAAACCCTTTTTTGTTTTACGGACATAAACTATACCTGTCCTGGGCCCCAGATTAAACCCAAACTGCATGACCCCCCGATTAAAAAAAAATGCCGGAAAAAGGAAAGTTTTTTTAAACCACCATTTTGTTTTTACTGGACATAGGCTATCCCCCGTCCCGGGGGCCCCAGCTTTAAACCCCCAAAACCCGCATGACCCCGATTAAAAAAAATGCCGGAAAAAAAAGGGAGTCTTTTAAACCCCCTTTAAATTTTTACTGGACATTGACTATAAACCCTTCCCCGGGCCACAGCATTTTAGCCCCAAACCTGCCTGACCCCAGGGTTTTTAAAAAGTGCCGGAAAAAAAAAAAAGTCTTTAAACCAAACCCTTTTATTTTTTTACGGCATTGACTATAAAACCCGTCCTGGGCCACAGCAAGAGGCCCCAAAAAATGTTTACCCCAAGATTAAAAAAAATGCGGGAAAAAAAGGGGTCTTTCCAAAACCCCCATTTTAGTTTCAAATGGCATAGGGCTATTCCCTGTCCCGGGCCACCGGGTGACCCCCAAATCTTTCATGACCCCCCGAATTTTAAAAAACCCCGCCGAAAAGGGGTTTTTTTTCAACCACCATTTTAGTTTCCACTGGACATTGGGCTATACCTGCGGGCCCAAAAGGCCCTGAGCCCAAAAATGCATGACCCCCCGATTAAAAAAATGCCGGAAAAAAGGGGGTCTTTTTAACCCCCCCCATTTTTTGTTTCAATGGACATTGACTATACCTGTCCTGGGCCACAGCATGACCCCAAAAACCTGCCGGGCCCCAGAAATTTAAAAAATGCCGGAAAAAAAAAGGAAATCTTTTCAACCCCATTTTAGTTTTTAATGGACAAATTTACTGGGCCCCCTCCTGGGTTTTGCCCCTTGCCCCCTCCCTTTGGGTTGGGGAAACCCAATTTTAGCTTCACTTGGAAAATTTCTTTTGGTTTAAAAGCTCCTGGGTTTCCCCCCATGTTCCCTTTTTCTTGGCATTCTTTTTCCCCATTTTCTCAACCCGGGTGGAGGGAAATTTTTCTCTGTTTCTTTGGTTTTTTCTAAAAAAAACATACAAAAATTGGGAATCCCGCATCAGTGTTTCTTTATTGTAAGATCCCAGAGTACAAAAATAGGCCCGAAAAGTTTGAAATTACAAGCGAGTCTTTGGGCAAGCTCAAATAAATGTCAAATACCTCAGAAAAATATACCCCCGGGTTTACATTTCAACGTGTCCCTAAAAACCCTTTACCAAAGGGTTTTTCGAATCAATAATCAATCCCATAAGTTCAGTTCCCCAAATCCCCCAATTGTGGTCATAAAAATTTTTAAAAAAGGCATAAAATAACCCAAAGGGGTTCTATGGGGCATAAGAGAGCCCCGGGGTCACCATGTATAAAATCCCCGGGGTCTTCCAATCTTTAATGCGCCCCTGACAGGAAAAATCAAATTAACTCATCGTTTCTATTGCGCAACCCCGTGGGCCCCCTTTTCTATACCGGAAACGGCTTTAGCGCTCAATCGCGCTTGCTCATTTCCCATATTTTAAAGGGGTTCAATACGTTTCCTACAAAAAGGAAAAGGCCGTACGTATCTTTCAATGTTTTTGATTTTCCTATCAAAGGGTTTTGTGCAAACAAAACATGTGGGCAGCTTTAAAGAATTTCCCTTTAAATTTGGGTGTATAATACACCCCCCTATCTATAAATTTAAAATCTCAGGGAAGTCAATACATTACTTTACTATTTAATTCCCTATTGAAAAAATAAAACCCTGTATTTAAGGGGGATAAACAAAAAAATCAACAATAGAATTTTTTTTATTAAAAAAGAAAAGTATCCTTTAAACCCGCTCAAACCTCAATCCCCCACAAAAAAAAATAAAAAAAATTTTTTTAATCACCCAAAAAAAAATTTTAAAATAAAAAACATGTCTAAAAAAAAACTATGTACTTTTTTCACAATTTAACCTCGAAAACCCATATCTTACCAACATTATATTCCAAATTTTAAACCGGGGGGGATGTAAGGTTTTTAAATCAAAAAATCCACTTTCTTTTCCCTTCCCCCTTCACAATCTTCATGATCCCCTCCCTTCTTAATTGGGGGGTACATGATCTATGACCCCAAATCTTAACTGTGAATTGAATGGGCCCCTTTCTAAAAAAATGTTTTGGGCCCCTGGC
>JAODAL010055236.1:0-24102 GCA_025379985.1 Phyllomedusa bahiana
TTTTCAAAAGCCCCTTAGATAAAACTTAACAATATTATTGTCACTTATACACCCCGTGATTTATCTACATGGGGGGGAAAGATATAAGCACCAAATCATTTTTTAATTAAAACCCCAATACAAACTAGATCACGTTATCACTGGCCGATTATCCGCTCCTTCACTTTGATCCCTTTATTTCCCTTCCCTGCTTTTCAAAGGGATTTTTTTCCTTTTTTTTTTTTTTCTCAATCTTCTTCTCTTTGATTAAATCTTTCACCCAATGTTTTCTTGATAATTTCCCTTTGCCCAAGGTTGCTTTGACTCTAATAGACCTTTTTTCCCCAAGTCTTTCAGAAAACACTACTGAAGCCCCGCCCCTGCACGTCTTGGTGCAGCACAAGTGTATCCAATTGCACTCATGTATCGTTATTTATTTTTTGTTCTAACACCATAAAATGTAAATTTTGATAAAGCGGGGGGCTCTCTTTGCGAAACCAAAAAAGTAAAATCTGTATGTTTTTTTTTTAAATTTTGAGAGTAAATTTTTTAAAAATTTTTAAGAATAAATATTTTTTTAATGAAAAAGCCTCGAGTGGGGCTTTTTATCCTGCACGTGCCCCGGCCCTTTTTTTTCTTTTTCTTTGGTCTTTTCCCCCCGGGACTCGGAGCGGAGCATCAGTAAAACCTGGGCTGCCGTACTAAGGGCTAGGGTAATAAATTGCCCGCAGCCCATAGAGTTTTGTCCCTCTTATTATAAGCGAAACCCCCCAAGGTGGGGAATCCAACTGTATTCAATCCCAAAAAATTTGTTAAAACAGTATACACATTGTGCCCCCCTTTTTTTCCTCTTTTTGCATATGTCTGTAACGGAGATCCCGTTTTCTCCGGATTGAGGGTCAGGCTGCCATTTTCCCCTTTGGACTTTTCGCAATTGGGTCACCAAGGGAAATTTCTTGCAAGAACTCAAAGAAGAATCGGACTTTCCATTGATAACCCAAAGTGGGATAAGTTACTTTTTCTGAGGAAGAGACTAAAACTATGCTATCTCTTTTTAAACTCAGAGAAAAAATTATGCTTTGAAGACAACACGATCTGGACATAATGTTTTTAAATTTGTATAAAAAATTGTTATGCCCCCAAGGGTTTACAGATAGTTTCCCCCTTCGACTTTTCTTCGGACACCCATTTTCCCCAGGTTGGGAATCGATACCCCAAAATTTTCTTTTTAATCTGATCAAAATGTAAAAAAAAAAAAGATCCAATTGGGGGGGCGGTAGGAGATGGCCGGTGAGGACGCTTTTCTGAGCCCCTCTTTTTCTTTTACCCCAAAATCCCGGGCGAAATTATCTAAAGGAGGGCAAAAAAAAATAAAAACAGAAGCCGGGACCCCCCTGCGACCCGGGACCTTCGAGGGGACATTGAGGGGTTTTTCCCCCCTTAAAGGGGCCGCCAAATGTTTCGGCGTGGGGCCCTGTGATCCCCCAAGAGGGGCCGCCCCCGGTGATTTCCTCCATGGATCCCGGCATGGCTCCTCTCCTGAAGCAGCGTGGGTTTCTTCATTCCCCACCCCCCCAAGGGAATCGCTACTCCGACTTACCGCCGGGGGAGGACCTGACCCCGCAGCTGCACACCGTCGGCGTCCTCGGAAGGAGCTCCCGGTCCCGGCGTGGGCCGCCCAACAGTGAGTAAAAGCCTGCAGCCCGGCAGTGGGAGGCAGGCGGAGGGCCGGCCCCCTCACGGGGGTTTCCCCCACCACCTGCACTCTTTTTTAACTGCCCCTTGTCCCCCGGCCCCCAGTCTTTTTTAAAAGGGGCCCCAGGGAGTTGCTGGGCCCCAAAAAAGTTGCCCCTTACACCGCACGTGGATAATTGCAGCAGCGCCTCAAGGGGCCCCCCTTTTGGGGGGGCCCTACACTTTTGGGGGGAATGAGTCACATCCCCCTATGGAAAGCCTCTACCCGCCCTCTTCCAGCACCGAGACCCGCCTCACTGGACTGTGTCACGGGCCTTGAGGCGCACCCTCCTTTTCAGCCGCCCGGGGCCCCACCACCCCCTAGGGGTTTCCCCCTTTTGGTCCTCTGGTTCCCCCGGGGAGCTTCCCCGCTATAAAAGGGCCTCTCCCCCGCTGCAGCCTGATCCCCAGTTCCCAAGAAAACCTATACTTACGCTGGCGGGGGGGGACATGATCACCGTTTGGAGCCCCCCCCCTCAATTGCTGCAGTCTCAGGGGGACACCCCCCCAATCTTCAGGAATCGCCCACCCCCTGCTCGTGTGTGTGTCTTCTCTTCTTGTTGTGGATCGTGGATGATAAAAACCCGGTGACTCTGGCAGCTTTGAAAAAAATACTGCCCCACCCCCATCGGGCGGTTTTTTCCCTTTATGCCCCGCTCACTGTTACAAATTTCGAAAGGTCTGCGCAATTTGTATGGAACTATTTCCCCTTTCATTCAAAGGGTTGAGGTCATGGATCAGGCGCGACCCGCCCCAAACCGTGCCCCCCGCTGTGCCCGCTAAGTCACCAGCAACTGCTCAAATCACGCCTCGAACATTGGACGAATTGAGAACCGTAGCAGGCAAAATTTTTACGTATTAGGGGCCTCCCTGTTCGTTCCAATGGGGGATTGCCCCCGGTGGTCCCCCGCCTCTTCAATGATTTTGGGTCTCCACCTCAGCTTATTGAACTGGTTTAGGGTGCACAGAGCCTTTAGAGCCCCTAATCCATGACCCTGGCCACGTGTGTTATTTTCGGGTCCACTTCTTCGGTTGAAGGAAGAATTTCTTGGGGCCAGGGGCCAAGTCCCCGTCTTACCAAGGTTCCACCACAAACCCTGCGGATCTTCTGGGCTCACCCTCCCCAGAGGCTTCTTGAATCCTTCCGGGGCATTCTCGAAGGAAAAAATCCCTTTCCCCACTGGGGGGTTCCATTTCCCCCTATATCCGGCAGACAAGCGGGTTCTTACCATGAAAAGGGAAAAGAACCCCCAACTGCCGCAGTATTTTTCATATTGGGACTTATCCTTCCCGGTTTCCCGCCCCTTTCATCTTTTTTAAACGGACCTACTAGCGGAAAGACGTTTCAGGGGTCTCTGGGGCCCGGGCTCGGGCCTCCCTCATTGGGAGCCGGGGGAAAAGGGGGCTACAAGGCCTAGGATGTCGGGCTGGGGAACAGCGAGCCCCTTTCGTGACTCCCCTTTGAATTGGGAGCAGCCCCCTTGTGATTTTTTCCCGTAGGCCCAATTTGGGTCATTTCGGTCCCTTGGGAAAATTTGTTTTGGGGTTTTCCCTTTGGGAATTGGTTACCTTTGTCAAACATTTTTGTAGGCACCGATTACGGTGGCCTATCCATTCTCCTGGGGTTACTTCTCCCCCTACACCATTGTTTATCCCTATCCTGGTAGCAATTGAGGGGTTTTACCCTTTCCCTTTCCCTTTTTTTCTTATCCCCTCTTTTGAGGGCGGAAAATTTTTTCAATTTCTAAAAGGAAACGGGGATCCCCTCCATGTAGCGGTATTTCCTTTTTCCCCCCCAGTAGGTGTAAATCCTGTTCGGGGTTTGGTCCTCAACAGGATTTTGTTCTTAGTTTTCGGGGGGGTTTTTTTTGAGTTTGCGAGGGTTTGTTCTTGTTTTTTGGTTCGTCTGTTTTGTTTTTGTCGTGGTGTGGGGTGCTGGTTGGATGTTTTGTCCTCCCCCCCCCTTTTTTTTTTTTTTTTTTCCCTTTTCTCCCCCTTTTCGTTTTTGGCCCTTTCTCCTCCCCCCTTTTTTGTTTTTTAGTTGCTTTTGGAAAGAGTGGGGGGTTTGGGGGTGCTGTGGGCCCCCTTTCCCCGGGACTTCTGAATGATGGATCTACGCATCGCTTCTTTTTTGAAAGGGGTTAAAACCCTGAAAAGGGGCGAGGTCCCCCACCTTTTCCCACCGCTAAAAGCCCAAATCGTATGTCTGCGGAAAACCCCAACTTTAAGGTACCACCCCCCCAAATTTAAGAATAGGCATTATACACTTGGCTTTTGCCAATTTTTGAGTCCAGTCCAGGGGAGGGCATACCCATTCTCGTTTTTGGGGCCATCAGGTCTTTTTTTAGGGCCGACCTGAGGGGGGTTTATCTTTTTACGGTTTCTCTAATTAGTGGAAGGTGTTTACGCCCTTTAAGCATATGCAGGCTGGATTTTTTGAGATTTGGTTGATATTCTCCCCCTTAGTGCAAGGGGTTACTTTTGGGGTTTTTAAGAAAATTTAGATCCAACTTGAAAATTCCTCTGGAAACCCACCCTGTCCTTTTCGGCCATCAAAAGGTTAAGAGGGCTTTTTGTACTTCGTTGTTGATTCCTGGGGATTCTGCATCCGCAACAGGGATTATACTTTTATTCCCCCCCCCCGGCCTTATAGTGGGTTGGACTATATTATGGTTCAAATTCAGCTTCCCCCCCTGTGTCATTGCGACAATCGGAAAAATTCTATGGTCCCATCACGCTCGTTTTTGCTCCTTCGGTTCCCGGGTCCCCAGAAGGTTTTGGGAAGGAAGTTGAATGAAACCCTTTTTTTTGGGCGCCCCCTGCCTGCAGACGTCAGAAAAACCATTCTTTTTTTAAAATAACCAGAGGGTGACCCTACTTTGTTGCCAACCCCGTGGAGGCCCCCGAAAAAAGGGGGTTAGGGGGGGTCTTTATTAACATGGGGCCCGAATAAGGGGGCCGGGCGGTACCCCAAAAAAAGGGGGCCAAAAGGTTTCCCCTTAGAATGCCCAAAAGAATGCCCCTTTTCCCCTTTTACCCCCCGGAAATACGGGGGGCGGGCAGGGAAAATTTTTGCTCCGGAAGCGTCTGGGGCCGGTTCCCCACAGGGTAGCAGATTTATGAGCACGGTAAAAAAGCGGGGCATGTGGCAAGGGGTGTTCCCCCCAAAGGCGCGGGGCCCTATCTCCTCATTAAAACTACCTCAAATCCGTGTGCATTGTAGGGGGAAAAAACGCCCCACTTTTTATTTCCTTTTTCTCCAAATTAATAACCCGCCACCCCCCTCCCCCCTAAACCCGCCCGGGTTTTTCCTCCCCTTTTTTAATAATAAAATCCCCGACATTGGTTGCCAATTTCCCCCACGAACCTTTTAGTTAATGGAGTGGGGTCAGTAATCGGACCTTCCCGGAGGGAAGACCCGGGCCTGAGGGTACACCCCAACATAGAACTCTTTGATTTACTCTGCTATGCTCCCAGGTCTTTAATTTTAATCCGTAGATACCCCCTTTTTCCCCCCAGGCAATGTTGGGCACGTAGCAGTCATCCTTAAAACCCGAAGGTCCTCAGTCATGCGGGAGCTATCGCCCCATTTCTCTATCACGTAGATCCAAAAATTTTATGCGAAAGCTGATGCGAATAGAATTAACCCTTTGGCTCTATTGCCCTCCGATCAGGTGGGGTTTATACGGGCAGAGAGGCGCGTGATAAAAACCTAGAAGTAGAATTGTTCCTAGCGCGTTCTCGTAAATTTTTTTTATGGTTCTATTCTTGATGCAGAGAAGGCATTCGACCCTTTTTTTGGCCCCTCTGCATCAGCTTTTACAGTATTGGGGGGCCCCCATTTCCTGTCCGGATTGGAGCCTTTATTGCGCGCCTCTGCCCCAAAAAAAGGCAAAGGGCCCTTTTTGTCCTTTCCCTTTTGAATGGACACGGCGGGTGCCCCGTTCCCCATTACTTAGTCTTGATAAGGAGAGTTGATGGCGGCCCTAAGTCTAATCCCGAATTAAAGGGATTGAGGTGGGGTCAGCGAATATAATGTTTGCCCTTTGGGATGATCTTCTACTTTATGTTACGAACCCCCATATTTCTCTCCCGGCCCCCTTAGGCCGTCATAAGGTTTTGGAAGTGGCAATTTTAGATTAATTTTCAAAAATTTAACTTTAGCGTCGGGATTGCCCCCCCAAGATCTACCACATTGCGGGTCCATTTTCTTTTGGGGGCCAAAACTGGGGATTCATATTTGGGGGTCGCATCTTGAGGCTTTCGAAGCTTTTTTCCCCCAAAAATTTCCTCCCCGTAAGCAGAAAACAAAAAGACTTTGATAATTGGCAGCTGAAGGGTTATCGTGGTTTTTGGAAAAATAAATTTCCAAATGACGATTCTTCCGAAATTTTTATCCTTTTCCAAACCCTTCCTATTCATATCCCATTTTATTTTGGGAAACGGGTTCGGAGTTTTTACCCCCATTGTTGGGCCCCCGGGCGGCGAAAATTTCCCACGAGACGCCCTTGACCCAAAAATGCAGGGGGGGACAGGATTGCCAGTTTTAGGCTGTATTATTTGGCCTCGGCCCATGCCGCCTTTTTGGGACTGGGCTCAGAAGGGATAACAAATTTTGGGTCAATTTTGGGTGAGGACTCAGTTCCTCTGCGGTGGCGGGTTCTCCCCTGGACTTGGACTCCTGTCTCCAAATGGGCCCTTCCCTTTCCTTTGTGTAAGAACACGGGTTTTTGTCCTCCTCAATAGGGAAATCCTTTAAACTTTGGATCGTAGTGGCCCCTTTTGTCCCCTTACAATAACCCGATTTCCCGCCCAGCCTTTTGCCCAAAAATTTTCCGGGTGGTCAAAGCAGGCTCTTACGCCTTTGTCAGGTGTTTCAGGGGGAAATTGAAACCCTGGGGACTTCTTGGGGGATGGCTTTTGGGTAGGCCCTTTCAAATTTTCAAAATGTCCACTTCTTTTAGAATCAATTATTTCAACCCCACCCAAACCCTTACAGCTTTTAGGGGGCGGGGGGGTCTGCACAGTTTGGGCACCTCTGTCATTTATGTACAAGTTGTTGTTTCTGATCGCTTAGGTTCTTCCCCCCTTTGTCAGCGGGTGGGAAGTGAAATTTGGGGCTCCTTTTTTTTTTTGTCTGGGGGGGCTGTTTTCCCCGTCACCCCTCGAGCGTGTTGGCCCCAAAGCACCGGAGCCCCCCGTTATAAGATCTTGTCACCTTGGGACAGATTCCGCAGCTTGCTAAAAGTTTCAGCACCCCTCGTTTGTGGAGGTGTGGAAAAAAGGGAACCCTGTCCCACTTTGGTGGGGATGTTCCCTACTCAGAGGCTTTTGGACTTCGTGCTAGAGGTGATTGAGGCGGTAAAAAAAGGGGGATTCTGGTTTGACTCACAGAGGCCCCTTTTTATTTTTTTGTTCCCCATGTCATTGTAGATTTAAGAAATCCCTTGAAGTTTTTAAGGGCCAAAACTATAAAACGCGGGAAAAAAGGAATTCCTGTCCCCCCAAAATTTTGGGGATTTGGGTTTGCAGAGATTAGTGCGGGTTAGAAATGGGAAAAATTAGTAGCCCAAATCAGAGCAAACATAAAATTCACAGGACCCGGTCTAGGGGTCCCTTTCAAAAAAACCCATTTATTTTTAATCCCCTGTTATCTTAGATGGGCGTAGGCGTTGGAGGGGACTCTCCTCTACATTGGGGTTCCCCGTTATTACTCTTTTCCTTTTTTTTCCCCTCCCCCTCCCCTCCCCGTTTTGTTTTGTATGTGTGGGTTTCCCCCTTTAGTCTGTTTGTGGTTGCCTATTGTTGTATGGTTTTTTGTCTTCTCATTTTGTCGTGTGGGATTTTTTCTTTTTTATTTATTAAATTTTTTTACTTATTTTTTTTTATTTTTTTTTTTTTTAATTTTTTTATTTTTAAAATTTTTATTTTCTTTTTTTTGGGTAATGGGTGTCACAGGCCCTTTTTCACTAATGCACTAGTTTGTATATGATTTATTTTTTGCATGTCTCTTGGGAAATTTCAGGTTTTACGTCATGTTATGATTTTAGATGTTCATGATTTAGATCCTTTTCTTTCCTTTTTTCCAATTTCTTCTTGCTTTGTTTTTAAAAAGTGATCTTGAATGTTTCGCTGTGAGTTTAGTCAAAGAATATTTGGGTTTAAAACATTTCTCGAATTAAAAAAAAAAGAAAAGATTCAAATTAATAGAATACACTTTGAAGATATAGAGAAATTCTGGAACTTAAAGAAATTTTTAATTACACAAAGGTGAACAGGGGTTACTTTGAGGTTAAAAAAAAAGAAAAAACCCTTTTCTTTTGAAAAAAAGGAAATTAACCGGATAAAATTGGGAAAAAAATATAATTCTAAAAAAAAAACCGTAAACCTGCAAAAAATAAAACAAATAACGGCATCTAAACATATAACCAGGATAAAACATTACATTACATGTAGAACAATAACACAACCAAGCCAAGTCACCTCAGACCGGCTAATTGAAAATAACGTAATTGCACAGACAAAATGATCCAAATTCAAACCATTCAGCATTTTCTATACGACAATCAAATTATCTATCGAACAATGAAAATTAAAAAAATTCTACCATAGATAAACCTCACAATAAAAGAAGACGGAACAGCGCATAAATATCAAGATCATATTCAGAATAGGAGGCGAAGACACCTAAGACTACACTTCAAACCAAGGCTATTCCAACTAAAGACATACAGATTCTCAACAGGAAACACCTTAATCCTAACAACAACACCAACCAGAATCACCATGTATCGACAAGAACCATATCACACCCTTTGGTTAAATGTGGTAAACACATTCCAACCACAACTAACTCCATCAAAACGTCATGGGGCAATAATAGAAGTATAGCGAAGAATAACATTTAATTTTTTACCTTACTAGGAACCGACAACAACATCAGAACCTAATTTGCTTACAATATACCTTCCTAATCCCGACATCACCAATACAGGACAAAAGAACCAGGAAAGCTATCAATTTCATTTATGAAAGCGCTGCAATAATAAATCATAACCCTCCGCATGCAAATCTGAACCTCCGAAACTAATACAGAATATCCCCTATAATTTGCACAGACACTCTATTAATCAACTATACGCACAAGACGAATGTCTTACTGTTTGAAAACAAATTTTACAAAAGTTACTATCTCACATAATGACCCCCCTAGCTGAAGATCACCGCCAAAGAACCCAACTGAGAACAAATAATACATGTTTTCATCCTAGTCAATTATTTTCTCCATCTGCATTAGTAATAGAAGCTCAGACCACAGTACGTGAAACGGTTGAGAACAATCTATAAATGAGAAACAATAACCTCCATATAATATCGACAAACACTCTTGACTATTAGAAACCTAACAACTTTAACTGTGATCACAGAATCTCAACACAATGAAACATCATGTAGACCATATAGATCCAGGATTCTACCACAGCGGATAAACTTCGAGGGGTATCAATACCACCCATCTTATTTTTAAAAAAGACCCCCTCTCCCCTTTAGAAAAAACTAACCCCACTTTTTTATATTCCATCCAGCGCATACACGAGTCCCACAAAATCAAACAACAGAGGGTCACAAATAAGAAAAAATAACCACAGTGGATGATCGAAGCAGGATCCCACGCGTAAAAAAAAGAATGATCTAACCACCCCAGCTAAGAATCATCTCCACCCAATACTACACAGGACTTACAAAAAGTATGAATATTTCAACCTCACTCAAATAACCCTGACAATAAGCCAGGAATTTCAAATACTTACCAAGGGCTTACTTTTTTGCGCCCATACCAAATAATAAAACTTAAACCATTTTGATCTAATATCGTACATCGAATTTCCAACATCATAATTCTAAACTAACCTTGGCCGGACATTTCGCCATAGAAGACAATCCACCAGACACCTCTACACAACAATGTGCACCTCCCGCCAAAATACAACTTCAGGGCAAATCAACAAATTTTACCTCAATTCAATAGCCCAAGGACACTATTTAAACATAAAAACGTTCCAGAAATATAGTTAGCTGACAGATTGCAAACGATCACACCCTATAAAACAAAATTCCTAACCTTAATCATAGATGAGCTACAAAGCCTTAAATAGTCTAAAAGAATCAAATAAAGAACCATTGTTATAAACCAGCAGATAAGGGGGGTGCCACTGCTTATCCTAAGACTTATTTCAGCTTGACCCAACAGGAGGTCCAGTAACATCATAAAACGACATAGACTTATTATGAAACATGATATGTTCTCCAACGACCCCTTTCCCACGAAATTACAACAAAATTATTCCAAACAACTTTGTCAAACGAGGCCCTTACATCTTCAAACACTATAGACCCAAAAAAAGACAAAAACTATTATTATATATATATTCTGCAACCCAGTTCACACATCCGTTTTTTCTATACTATCATCCACCAATAAACACAGAATTACACAAGGACACACAAAAAATCATCGCACCCGCCAGGACGACCCATTCAATTTCAAGATGAATCAAACTTCCTCCTTAGACCAACTGTCCATATCTTGAGTCTTATACCTACAGCCCTTACGTTCCATCAACCTATCAAGGACCAATCTTAAAAAGGATTCTGGACACAACTATATCAAAATTTCTATTAGTCTGAGCTTCCCACCAAAAGGAAAAAATTACATCCTAATCCAACTGCAGACTTATCATGCGCTCTATCTTATCAGCAATTCAGCCAAAGCCTGAGGCTACAAACGTGTCTGTATCCGAGATCAATTAGATAACCGCTGTCTACACTTACTTCCACACAAAAAAAAAAGAATTTCTCTGGTAAATAGAGGATTAAAATTAATATTAGATAACAACTACTTTCACCACAAACAAGCGCCACTACAGGCAGATCAGGGACGGCCAATAGCACAAGGGACCGCGTCCCCCTCTGTATGCTAATATTTTCATGTGGGCAATATGAAGATGAAAATATTATGCCCAACCCACCTAATTAACCATAGTATAATCTTTATACACAAATCGTTACACATAATGAACATACATTTTTTTGTCTCTGGTACAAAGGTACCTTCCAGAACTTATTCCTCCATTACATAAATCACTTAAATCAATCACAACTACAGGACTATTAAACTTTGTATCCAAAACGAGCACAGATAGCACTTGAATTCTGGATTTGGTCATACATTTTCTTTGAGAATAGAGGCTCAACATTTCTACAACTACCAACTTTTCAAGTCAGTTGATAGCAAAGACATATATCAACTTCAGAGATTGTGCCCATACCGAAAAAACCTGAGCTAAGTAACACATTACCCTACGGGCAATATAAAAGAATAAAAAAAAATTGCACACTGATGATTAACCGACTGTGAACAGCCAAATTACTATTTTAGAAAACAGATTCAACAGACAAGAAAAAGTATTCCAGAGCATCTATTGCAAAACATAGCGCAAAAGGATAGAATCTTCAAAAACAATTATCCCAACAAAAGATTGCTTGCACAAAAAAGAAACAGTAAACCTAGAGAGTATCAAAAACTCTACTCTAAAAAAAATTCAATTTTACTCTATATCACTAGATACAATACCCATCCCGATCAAAATTAAAAACACATTAGAATCAACATTGGTCATATTCCTTAAAAAGACACCCTTTCTTTTTCTTGTTCTTGAGGGCCATTGTATACCAAGATAAGACCAGGAATCGTCATAACAGGAGAAGCTTCTCAAATATAAAAAAAATCTATTAGCCCCTAGCCGGATCAAAAACCCTATGGACACTCCTAATAACACATCCCTTAACCCCTGCAGTTCCCCATATGCGGCCTCCACAGTGCCTATTGCGACTAAGTAATATCGCACAAAAAACACAAATCATTCTCATACCACCCACAATATAACATATCACATAATTCACTATGAAACCGCTCATTGCAAAAGAGCTCTTTGTGATTTTACGATGATTGCGAAATGCGTATTTGCAACATTCAGTACGTGGGTCAGAACCTCCCCACCCCCCTACAATCTTCGCCTTATGGCAATAGGGCATAGCATTAAACGGGGTGACATGCTCCATAGTGTCTCCCAGGAAGCCAACCGATTCAATGATTTGCCATCAAAAAAGATATTAAAGACCATAAGAATTACCCCACTATAGATACAAATCCTCCTCCTGAACAGTCAACCAATCATCACACACACATCCTCCGAAAAGAGGGACAATGTATTGGATCTACAGCTACAAACATTCAGCTCACTAAAGGCTTAATGACAGCCACTCGAACTCATATATTAAAACTTTCTTACATCTAATAAAAATATACCAACACTTCCAAGATCCTGAATATCAGAATTCGTATAAGTTATTTACAGTTTATATTTATAACATGTCAGAGACCACCGACATTCTTAGTTATCAGCAGTTCTGTGACACTGCACTGACAGTCACACGCAATAGAACTAGAAGAACAAAACAGACTTATCGTCCTCTTTTATTAGTATATATATACAAATTTGGTGCGTATCAAATATAAACATAATATAGCGTGATTCTTATCACCAACATATGTAATCTAGGGACCACTGTATCAGAGGCTATTTTTCAATTTTTAAAAAATCCCACTTTTTCGATTTATTCACAAACACTAACAGTGTAATACTGACAACTGTGTTTATTTATTCTTGTCCTTTTATACTCGTCTTTTAATTACATAATCATTCCAGCAACACTCATATCAGAAACATAGTCCACGGAGTTTACTAGTTTTACTGCTCCATTCCAATACTATTTATCTTCTATATATATATATATATTTAAATAAAAAAAAAAAAAGAATAAATCTACTCTTAATAGAAATAGTTTCCTCTGCGATTGAGAATCACACTAGCGCGAACAAATGATTCTTTTGTTCGAAGTACCCAAAACCTTCCCTTTATAAATCAAATATATATATTTGGCGCCAGTATATACTACCCTAGGAGCTGTACTCCCTTGTATTAGCAAGTGCACCTTATAAAAAGTCCGTTGCAATAATTTTGATTCTGAAATTCAGACTTCATTCTTGGTAACACCACCGTGATGTTTTTATTAATATATTATTTATTATTTATTAGTGGGCATTACACTGTAGAATACCGGTACTCGGGTATTCATCAGTATGTTCATTCAGTATTTCTATTATAAGTGAATATATACATTCCACGTGTCAGTGAAACTGCCTATGGTAGTTTTATTCCCGTGAACCTAGCACCCGCATTCCATCTCATCCACGGAACACGACCGTGATCAGTTCTCTCAAAGTAAATGTATTTTTCTATGTGTTTCCCCACAGAGTAGTAGCTCCCTCTGTGATTGGTCTATCCATATCTCCCGCAATTAACACTACCAATCACGACCATTCAGCTGTTAACATTTGAATGTCATTTGGCGCCCTCTAGACTGGATATTTCAGCGCCTATTATTTAAAATTGTGCCAGAGCCCTACTATTGGCCCATACATATCTCCCGCCGTTCACGATTGGTCAAATTTTCAGCACCCTTAGATAAGAACTTACACATATATTTATTGTCACTTATACACCCCGTGATTTATCTACATCGCAGGGACGAGCACATAAGCACCAAATCTATTATAATGGAAACCTAATACAACTAGATCACGTTATCACTGGCCGATTATCACGCTGCTTCACATTGCTCCTCTCTAGTTCTCCTTCCCTGCATTTCAAAGGAATTAATCCCTTTTTTTTTCTCAATGCTTCTATCTCTTTGATTGACATCTTCTCATCCAATGTTTCTCTTGATCATTTCCTCTGTCCAATGGTTTCCTTGATCTCTCAGACACATTCTTCTCCAATGTCTTTCAGTAACACACTGAAGCCCGCCCTGCACGTCATTGGTGCAGACACAAGTGTATCCAATTGCAAGCTCATGTATCGTTATATATTTTTGTCCTAACACCATAAAAAGTAAACTTCTGATGAAGCGGGGCTCTCTCGCGAAACGCGTAAAGTATAATCTGTAGGTTTTGTTTTTAATTTTTGAGAGTAAAAATCTTGCATTTTTAAGAATAAATACCCTTTTTAAATGTAAAAGCCTCGAGCCGGGCTTTTTATCCTGCACGTGCGCCGGTTTCCCTTTTTTCTTTTTCATTGGCGTCTTTCTCCCCCCGGACATCGGTAGCATCGTGACCTGCGGCTGGCGTACTAAGGGCTACGCTATATAAATTGCCCCGCGAGCCCATATGAGTGTTGTGATCTATATTATAAGGGAAACCCCAAGGTGAGAATCCCAAATGTATTCAATACCTAAATTTGTTTTTTAACAGTAAAACACTATTGTGCGCCCCCTATTTTTTCTTCTTTTTGAAACATAGGGGAAAACCTTAGGTCTGGCTACATCTGTGACACCTGAAGATGTGTGAGCAGGAGGTGAGGACCTTAGGTCTTGGCTACATCTGTGACACCTGAAGATGCATGAGTAGGAGGCGAGGACCTTAGGTCTGGCTACATCTGTGACACCTGAAGATGTGTGAGCAGGAGGTGAGGACCTTAGGTCTTGGCTACCTCTGTGACACCTGAAGATGCATGAGTAGGAGGTGAGGACCTTAGGTCTGGGCTACATTTGAGACACCTGAAGATGCATGAGTAGGAGGCGAGGACCTTAGGTCTGGGCTACATCTGTGACACCTGAAGATGCATGAGGAGGAGGGGAGGACCTTAGGTCTGGGCTACATCTGAGACACCTGAAGATGTGCGTACGGGAGGTGAGGACCTTAGGTCTGGGCTACATTTGAGACACCTGAAGATGCATGAGTAGGAGGCGAGGACCTTAGGTCTGGGCTACATCTGTGACACCAGAAGATGCATGAGCAGGAGGCGAGGACCTAAGGTCTGGGCTAAATCTGTGACACCTGAAGATGTTGTGAGCAGGAGGCGAGGACCTTAGGTCTGGTTACATCTGGGGACACCTGAAGATGCATGAGCAGGAGGCGAGGACCTTAGGTCTGGGCTACATCTGTGACACCAGAAGATGCATGAGCAGGAGGCGAGGACCTTAGGTCTGGGCTACATCTGTGACACCAGAAGATGCATGAGCAGGAGGCGATGACCTTAGGTCTGGGCTACATTTGAGACACCTGAAGATGCATGAGTAGGAGGCGAGGACCTTTTGGTCTGGGCTACATCTGTGACACCTGAAGATGTGTGAGCAGGAGGCGAGGACCTTAGGTCTGGGCTACATCTGTGACACCTGAAGATGCATGAGTAGGAGGCGAGGACCTTAGGTCTGGGCTACATCTGTGACACCTGAAGATGCATGAGTAGGAGGCGAGGACCTTAGGTCTGGAATACATTTGAGACACCTGAAGATGCATGAGTAGGAGGCGAGGACCTTAGGTCTGGGCTACATCTGTGACACCTGAAGATGCATGAGTAGGAGGTGAGGAAACCCTTTGGTCTGCGGCTAATCTGTGACACCCGAAGAGTGTGGGGGAGGAGACGAGGACCTTAGGTCTGGGCTACATCTGTGACACCAGAAGATGCATGAGCAGGAGGCGAGGACCTTAGGTCTGGGATACATCTGTGACACCTAAAGATGCATGAGTAGGTGGCGAGGACCTTAGGTCTGGGCTACATCTGTGACACCTGAAGATGATTGAGTAGGAGGCGAGGACCTTAGGTCTGGGCTACATCTATGACACCTGAAGATGCATGAGCAGGAGACGAGGACCATAGATCAGAGCTACATCTGTGACACCTGAAGATGAGTGAGCAGGAGGCGAGGACCTTAGGTCTGGGATACATCGTGACACCTGAAGATATGTGAGCAGGAGGCGAGGACCTTAGGTCTGGCTACATCGTGACACCTGAAAATGTGTGAGCAGGAGGTGAGGACCTTAGGTTCTGGGTTTTCATCTGTGACACCTGAAGATGCATGAGTAGGAGGTGAGGACCTTAGGTCTGGGATACATCTGTGACACCTAGAAGATGCAAGAGCAGGAGACGAGGACCTTGGTCTGGGCTACATCCCGTGACACCAGAAGATGCATGGAGGAGGGAGGCCCAGAGGCCCCAAACCCTGAGTCTAGGGCTAACATCTGTGACAAACCCGAAGATTTTGTGACAGGAGGCGAGGACCTTTGGTCTGGGCTTATCTGTGAACCTGAAGATGCATGAGTAGGAGGTGAGGACCTTAGGTCTGGGCTACATCTGTGACACCAGAAGATGCATGAGCAGGAGGCGAGGACCTTAGGTCTGGGCTACATTTGAGACACCTGAAGATGCATGAGTAGGAGGCGAGGACCTTAGGTCTGGGCTACATCTGTGACACCTGAAGATGCATGAGTAGGAGGCGAGGACCTTAGGTCTGGGCTACATCTGTGACACCTGAAGACGTGTGAGCAGGAGGCGAGGACCTTAGGTCTGGGCTACATCTGTGACACCAGAAGATGCATGAGTAGGAGGCGAGGACCTTAGGTCTGGGCTACATCTGTGACACCTGAAGATGCGTGAGCAGGAGGCGAGGACCTTAGGTCTGGGTTACATCTGTGACACCTGAAGACGCATGAGCAGGAGGCGAGGACCTTAGGTCTTGGGTACATCTCTGACACCTAAAGATGCATGAGCAGGAGGTGAGGACCTTAGGTCTGGGCTACATCTGTGACACCTAAAGATGCATGAGTAGGAGGCGAGGACCTAAGGTCTTTGTTACATCTGTGACAACTGAAGATGCATGAGCAGGAGGCGAGGACCTAAGGTCTTTGATACATCTGTGACACCTGAAGATGCGTGAGCAGGAGACGTGGACCTTAGGTCTGGACTACACCTGTGACACTTGATGTGTGAGTAGGAGGCGAGGACTTTAGGTCTGGGTTACATCTGTGACACCTGAAGATGCATGAGCAGGAGGCGAGGACCTTAGGTCTGGGCTACATCTGTGACACCTGAAGATGCATGAGCAGGAGACGAGGACCTTAGATCTGAGCTACATCTGTGACACCTGAAGATGTGTGAGCAAAGGGGGGAGGCCTTAGGTCTGGGCTACATCTGTGACACCTGAAGATGTGTGAGTAGGAGGCGAGGACCTTAGGTCTGGGCTACATCTATGACACCTGAAGATGCATGAGTAGGAGACGAGGACATTAGGTCTGGGCTACATCTGTGACACCTGAAGATGCATGAGTAGGAGACGAGGACCTTAGGCCTGGGCTACATCTGTGACACCTGAAGATGCATGAGCAGGAGGCGAGGACATAAGGTCTTTGTTACATCTGTGAAAAGGAAAAGAAAACCACGGAGGGGCGCTCCTTATAGTGAACTACACTCACCGGCCACTTTATTAGGTACACCATGCTAGTAACGGGTTGGACCCCCTTTTGCCTTCAGAACTGCCTCAATTCTTCGTGGCATAGATTCCACAAGGTGCTGGAAGCATTCCCCAGAGATTTTGGTCCATATTGACATGATGGCATCAAAACAGTTGCCGCAGATTTGTCGGGCTGCACCCTCCATGATGCGAATCTCCCTTCCCCCACATCCCAAAATGCTCTATTGGATTGAGATTGGTGATGTGGAGGCCATTTGAGTACAGTGAACTCATTGTCATGTTCAAGAAACCAGTCGAGATGATTCCAGCTTTATTGACATGGCGCATTATCCTGCTGAAAGTAGCCATCAGATGTTGGGTACATTGTGGTCATAAAGGGATGGAATGGTCAGCAACAATACTCAGGTAGGCTGTGGCTTGCAACGATGCTCAAATTGGTACCAAGGGGCCCAAAGAGTGCCAAGAAAATTTTTCCCCCCACCATGACACCACCACCCCAGCCTGAACCGTTGATACAAGGCAGGATGGATCCAAGCTTTCATGTTGTTTGACGCCAAAATTCTGACCCTACATCCAATGTCGCAGCAGAAATCGAGACTCATCAGACCAGGCAACGTTTTTTCCAATCTTCTACTGTCCAATTTCGATGAGCTTGGGCAAATTGGGACCTCAGTTTCCTGTTCTTAGCTGAAAGGATGGCACCCGTTTTGGTCTTCTGCTGCTGTTAGCCCATCTGCCTCAAAGTTGGCCGTACTGTGCGTTCAGGATGCTCTTCTGCCTACCTTGGTTGTAACGGGTGGCTAAATTTGAGTCAACTGTTGCCTTTCTATCAGCTCGAACCAGTTCTGCCCATTCTCCTTTGACCTCTGGCATCAACAAGGCATTTCCGCCCACAGGACTGCCGCTCACTGGATGTTTTTTCTTTTTCGGACCATTCTCTGTAAACCCTAGAGATGGTTGTGCGTGAAAATCCCAGGAGATCAGCAGTTTCTGAAATACTCAGACCAGCCCGTCTGGCACCAACAACCATGCCACGTTCAAAGGCACTCAAATCACTTTTCTTCCCCATACTGATGCTCGGTTTGAACTGCAGGAGATTGTCTTGACCATGTCTACATGCCTAAATGCACTGAGTTGCCGCCATGTGATTGGCTGATTAGAAATTAAGTGTTAACGAGCAGTTGGACAGGTGTACCTAATAAAGTGGCCGGTGAGTGTATATCAAAGCGATATTGATGAAATACACTTATATGTATAAACTCACCTAGTCCAGTTGTGCGGCTATTTTAGAGGCACAACTCTCATAGGCGCGTGTAGAGCACAATTCAGATTCATCTGCGGCAGCCTCCAAAACCACAAAATCTGTGGCAGCGGGCATGGACCATAGGAACTCAAAGAAAAAAGTCGATCCCGGCGCTCATCTGTTTTAAAACTCCAGGAGATGCAGGGAGTTTTAGGAAAAAAGGGATGTTTTAATACATAAACACTCATAAAAAGGTTATACACCCTTGACAAACATAAAAAAAATTAAAAAAAAATCCACTGACGAGCGTTTTCGCCGAAACCGGCGCCCCTCGGGAAATTTGGTGTTACAGAAAATCCCGGGAAAAACAGTCATTTAAAAGAATTCCCGCATTTCCATTGGAGGGTAAAACCGGCCAATGAGATGCAGCGAAAAAAAAACAATGTTAGTCTAGGGGGGGAAACCCAAAACCAATCGCTAGGTCTAGCATTTCAGTCTTTCAAACAAATGGCGCTTTGGTTTTCCAAACAAATAAACCCTGTCCTCCCAACCAGTCAGGGAGCAGCCGCACCCCCCTGTATTTTTTTATCGGCCGGGGAGGAAAAAATTTAAAATATAGGGCAAAATAGCTCCGATGAAGGGGCCCGCAAGGTATTAACAATAGGCTAATAATAATCAAAAAAAAAAAAAACAAAAAATCGGGCTTTTTCCCCAACAAAAAATTCCCATGGGTTTCCAATCAGTCGGGGAAAAAAATTTTGGCCGCCGTCTGAGTTCCTAAAATCGTTTTTTAGCAGAAGCGCTATATCAGCCATCACTAGAGTTATTCAATGTATTTTCCAATAGCTGGACAGATTGGGTTAGACCCTAGGGGGCTCGACTCCTAGGACCAATAGAAAAACGAGTATTTAAACACCAGATTTCTATGGGGAAGTACCCTCGGGATATGTTTGGTTTTTCAGAAGAGGGCCCTGGGTCTCTCACCCAAAAGAAAACACGACACACTAGGGAATTAAAAAGGGAGTTTTTTTCACAGGGGTAAATACTCGTATCAAAATTGAGACTAGCTCCAAATTTTGAATTCAACCTAAGGATAGTAAAACTAGTGTAAACCGTGAGAAAGGAAAATATACCGATAAATGTCGGTCTGGGGACGATAACAAGTATAAATCGCCCAAAGGCAGAAAGATATTTTTACAATTCAATAAAGAAATCTCATTCCCCATATAAATATATGAAAGATATGTATGGAAAAAAAGGGAAAGATCAATGACCAAAACATCAAGGGGATTCTTATAGATAAGCTCTACTGCCCATTCATCCTTTAGGGGCGTATGGTCGGAATTTTTAAAAACACCCAATAGGTCCACGCTTCTTAGAAGCTAAAACCCAGGGTTTAGTTGAGGGACCTGGTCATAGGGTTATTCTCAGAAGGCTAAAATCTTGGCATGATACCAAAAAGACGGCTACACCTGTTTGAGTTCCCCTTGCTTAATGCAGCCAGCCCTTTAATTCTCATATGAAGGGTCGGTAGTGGGGGCCCACTACTGAAAAATGACAACCGCATTCATAATTAATAAGAAGCTGCTTTTACAGTTAAACTCGGGTTTTATTATAACTTTTTTTGGGGAACTAATGTGAACTTTTTCGATTGCTAATGCCCTACAGCATAAAAAATTTTGATGACCCACTCAAGCTGCCCGGATATACTGTTCCCTAGGGTTAATCTTTCTGGTTGTCGATTTCTTGGGCTACTAGTTTTTAAATTGGGGAAGCCCTCTAAAATAAGAAGGGTTTTCCGGAAAAAGGGGGCCCAAAAAAGCATCTTTTTTTCAAGAGGTCCCAATGTTTATTTAAAACCCCTTAATATCAGGATATCTGAAGTAAACGGGTAACAGGAGAATTTTTGTCTATCCTCCTGTCTCTTGCTCAGTTATCTCGTTTTTTTTTTCAAAAATTAAAACTAAGCTCCCGTTGGGGGAGTGTCATTTTTTTTTCCCAGGGCATAAATCCAAAAATTTGGTGGATAGCCTTTATCCAGGGAACCTTTTTGTTAATGAAAAGGCTTCTTTTGAATGTAAACTTTAGCAATTTTCCGGTATTCGTCGCAACGCCAAAGGATATCTCCTTCCAAGGGGGGTGATGGCACTCTTAAAGTGAAGTAGCTATTGCTATAAAACACCTTTTGAAGTGAGGGCGTCTGGAAGGTGCCTTCGGCCAGAGATTTCAATTCAAGAATTCCAAATTAGTACACAAATTGGGAGGGGAATTGGGGTCCCCCAGGTATTTTTTTTAAGGTCGTTTTGACAAAATCTTTTTTTAATACAACGGGAGGAACCGACAGGAAAAAACAGGCACTATAATCTTTTTAAAAGTGCCACATATTTATAAAGAGGAGGGCGGTGATGTATCTGGCCTCAAATGACCCCTAAAAAATATTCGCTAGGAAGGTGCTGTCTTGTCCCATAGCTTTTTACGGATCTGCTTGATGTGTCATTTTATACTGAAAAAAATTATTTTTTCAAAAAAAAAATGTTCCCCCAATAAAGGTCTTTTTGTTGGGGGGGGCACTCCAAACGGATAAGAATTTCCCCTATACACCTTATTCCTAGGTCGTTGGGGATTTTTTAAGAGGCGGTCACGCTAACGTCAAAAATAAATTACACCAGGGGGCTTTTACTAGCAATTGAATTATTGGCCCAAAACCCCTTTAGATAACCCGGCAAATTTAACTACATGGACGTAAAAATAAAACAAATAGTGCGACCGGTTACTGGGGAGAAAAAGAACCGATAAAAGCCAAACCGGGGGTGTAACAAACCTTTAGAATTTTTGGAAGAAAAAAAAAAAAAGGGGAAAATTTGGTTTATTAAAAAAAAAGGAAAATTTCTTTCCTTTTTTTTTATGATCCCCTTTCTAAAGGGATCATTCAAAAAAATTTTTGAATTATTCTGCACACGGAAAGGACCCCTGTCATTTTTCAAATAAAGAAATTTGTCTACAAAATTCATTTGGCCTCAATTTTTTTACCGCCCTATCTAATAACACACCGCCACCCTTTTTTTCACTCTCTTTATGATGATCTATTATTATTTTTGCAAATTTTTTTTGACTTTTCAGCTTATTAGGTTAGATTTGTCATTTTGATTTATCCCTTGCAAAACCCTCGGGCACTACTCTTGAAAAGGATTTTAGCAATGACCCCGGGATTTTGATTGGGGAAAAACTGGATTTTTTTTTAATTTCGACTTTTTTCATTTTTTATCTCTGAGGAATCACAGTATTTTGGAATAAAAGGGTTCAACAGGAAATTTCGGGGTTAAAGTTAATTTCCCGACAAATCCTGGAAGCAATAAATAGATCATATTGTTTTATCTTATTTTTTCGTTGGACAGAACGATAGACCTTTTGTAATAGATTAATTTTCCCATTGAAAGGGAAAATTTTGAGAGGGTTTAAATAAACCTAGTTTAATTAAATCGGGGTACTAAGAGCTGTATTATCTTTTCATCCCTATTTTTTTCTTTTTTTTCTTGTGGCCCCCCACATCCCGCGTACTTTTTTCTTTTTCCCCCCTTTCTTGAGTGAGGGATGCTGATGGGGATTTATATTTCTGGGGGGTTCCCCAAAAAAAAGTGGTGTGTGGTGCCCCTGGGCCCCATGCTGAGTTTGCTATCGTAAAAAAATCCTCCGTCAAATTGAAAGATTTCCGACATTATTATACAATTTGTGAAAAACCAATCGGTAATGGGAACCTGGGGGAAAAAAGCTATTTATCTCAGTTTTGGAAATTTTTACTCCTTTTTCATATTTTCAAATCCTCCCTGATTTTCTGGGGTTTGATGGGCATAGCTATTGTAGGTGAATTTCAGATCAAAATTTTGAATACTTTTCCCCCTCAAAACTTAGTTCTTTTTCGTGTCTAAGGTTTTTTAAACTAGTAAAATTCTGCTCGAATTCTGAAAGATTTTATGGGATAAGCACCAATCAGAGATAACAGGAATAACTTCTTTTAGTTTATTGGTTTTGAGGGGAACAGTTGCGGATTTAAATTTCCCAAAGGTTTTTTCTATTATTCTTTTTCTTTTTATCTTTAGCACTTGCTTTGTTATTACAATTATTTTGGGGCTTGCCCCAAACAAATGAAAAAATCGGGGATTAAAAAACAGGAATTTGCATCCTGAACGGTCCAATCTCCCGGATACATTCCCATTGAAGGTTGACCTCACACTCAGATCAATAACACTGAGTAATAGGGCTCACAGTAATCTATGGGTCAGATCTAAAACTATACTGAGCTTCTGATTCTGACAGAACATCTGAAGTAATGGGGCTCACATAATCTAGGTCAGACTAGACAAAACTACTTCTGATTCTGACGAACACTAAGTAATGGGGCTCACAGTAGATCTATGGTCAGGGTCAGACTATGCTGACTTCTGATTTTGACAGAACACTGAAATAAGGGGGTCACGTAATCTATGGTCAGGATCTAGAAAAACTGAAGAGGCGTTGGTACTGGATCTAAAGAGGATCCCCAATTGGGAAACCAAAAAATTTTAGCATCTTCCCCAGTACCCCCGGCCGGGTTGGCATTTTTGCCAACTCCTAATTTTTTTCAATAGCTAAATAGATATTTGGTTGAAAACTTTTTCTCTAATTGGGTTCAATATTTTTGCCCCTTCCACTTTTTCCTCTCATTTGATCATTCCTAGAATGATGGAATCTGGGAAATTGAAAAAAAAAGGGGGCCCTTAGGTCTCGGTCAATCTGCGGTCTTGGTGTCCCCTTTTATTACGTGGGGTGATAGGAAAATGGATATATTAGAGGGGGTTTTTTGAAAGAGGTTTGTATTCAGATGTCGTCACCCCTTTGTAATTTATATTTTCCTCAAGTATTTGCCTTTTTTCTCAAGAAAAACGTATTTTTAATTTTTTTGGCTTTATTTGGGACTCTCAATTGAGCTTCCCAAAAATTCTAGGTTTCAAAAGGTTTTTTGATCATAAAGGTTTGCTCTATTTTTTTTTTAGATTTGACTGACCAAAGTGTTCTTTTCACTATTTGTAAATTGATCAAACTATTAGAGCATTTTTCAAAATAGGACCCAAACTTTAAAAAAAGTTAATCTTCATAAATTTAGGGTTGGGTCAAAATAAACCCGGGTAAAAATATGACTTTCAAATATAAAACAAGAAAAAAAGGTCCCAAAATTGTGCTGAGCCTCACTAGAATCCTTTCAAAAATATTGAAAAGTGCGGCTCTGTTTTAGTCGTTCCCCCATCAAAAATCAATACTTATCGTACCGATGGAAAGTGATCATTTGTTTTCATCCCCAGAGTTCTTGAAACATATTTCTCTCTCTGTAGGGTTCGTTTCCAAAAATATTCCATTTTGTGTAGTCCTTATCGATTTCTCCATGGTTAATAAAAAAAAAAACACCTGATATGAAATACGTTTAGCATTTTAAAAAAAGAGAACAATGCCAAGCCCCTTTTTTCGTTGTGCGATTCAACAAAGGCCCAACACTCATGACGTAAAGGGTTTTATTTAAGGGCAGCCGCCCCAACTTAAAAACCCCCAAAAGTGAAAAAGGGAAAAAGGAAAAAAAAAACGAATGAATAAAATCAACCCCAAAGGGAAATCAAAAGTTAAAAAACACCTAAAAAAACCCAAATTTTAAAAAAGAAGGGGGGGGACACCCCAAAACCAAAAAAATTGGACCCCAATGAAACCTAAAAGGAACTCCCAAAGGAAAAGGAAAAAACAAACCCCTT
>JAODAL010055237.1:0-24102 GCA_025379985.1 Phyllomedusa bahiana
AATTTCGTGAGCTGTTTGGACAAAGCCTCTTCTGCTCTGAACGTGAGAGACATGAGGCTAAAAGGGGAAACGTGTTTATGTAAACGAGGTCATGTGATTTTTCCACCAAACGCAACAACACATCCCAGTCATAGTCGCACACACATCTCACCCTGCTCTATTCTGTAATCTGATTTGCTGGCCCCCAAAATTACAGGAAGCGCCGAAAAAGGTGTGACCCTTAAAAAATGATGCACAATTTTAACCAAAATTTAAATCGCATGATCTAAAAAACCCGATCACCATAAAAACTGTGCCAATTTCACTTTGTCGATAATAATCGCTCAACACTGTCCTGGGTATAAATAAATCTTTAGCGAGATCTCTATATTGGCCCTTAATATATTTAAACATATTATTATGTCCCCCGAAGCCGTCTTTTCTCTAAACTAAATTTAACCCTAACCTTGCTAATCTTTCTGGATATTGCAGTCCACCGGGCCTTTAATTATTTTGTTGCCCCGCCTTTGTCCCTGTTCAAGCTCTACAATGTCTTTCCTGTTGCATTGGTGAAAAAAAACTGTACACAATGTTCCATGTGTGGTCAAACCCAGTGACTTGTATAGTGGGAGAATAATTTTCCCACATGTGCATCTATCCCCTTTTAATACACCCCTGATCCAAATTAGCCTTGGCAGCTGCTGCCTGACATGGCGCTACAGTTAAGTTTACTGTCCACCAGGATTCTCAAGTCCTTCTCCATGTCACTTTTACCCAGTGTTTTTCCATTTAACATGTAATCATGTAAGGGAAATTTTTCCTCCCCATGGGGCATAACTTGCATTTATCAGTGTTAAACCTCATCTCCCACTTCTCTGCCCAGGCCTCCAACTTATCCAATCCCTTTGTAATAACACATTATCCTCTATTGTGTGGATTCCTTTACAGAGTTAGTATCATCTGAAAAAGATCGATATTCTAATGTGCAATCCCTGTGTGAGATCATTATGAAAATATTAAAGGGGATAGGGCCCAATACTGAGCCCTGTGGTACCCCACTATAACAGTGATCCAGTCTGAGTATGCACCCTTAATTACCACCCTTTGTTTTCTATCAGTGAGCCCGTTGCTTACCCACTTGCACACATTGCCCCCAGTCCAAGCATTCTCATTTTACTTACCAACCTTTTATGTGGAACACTATCAAATGCTTTAGAAAAATCCAAATATATGACATCCAGTGCCTCACACCGATCCAGTCTGGAACTAGCCTCCTCATAGAAGCTGATGAGATTAGTCTGACAGGACCGATCCTTCATAAACCCATGCTGGAACGGCGTTATACATTTATTTTCAGTGAGATACTCTAGGATAGTATCTCTGAGAAAACCTTCAAACATTTTACCCAAAACAGAGGTTAAGCTTACCGGCCTATAGTTTCCCGGATCACTTTTTGACCCCTTTTTAAATATTGGCACCACATTTGCTATGCGCCAATCCTTTGGGACATACCCGTTATTATACAATCCATAAATATTAAAAATAGGGGCCTATCTATGACATCACTTAACTCGCTTAGGACACGTGGGTGTAAACCGACAGGGCCTGGGGATTTGTCTATTATAATCTTCCTAAGGCGGAGCTGCACTTCTTCCTGGGTTAGACAAGAAACTTTTAAGTTGGAATTTTCCTGCTCCCTTTGCTCATTAAAAGGGAAAGCTCATCCTCCTCGGTAAATACAAGTGGAGAAGAAATTGTTTAATAGTTTGCTTTTTTCTCATCGCCCTCAAATAGTCTCTCCCTATGTACTTTTTAATGGGCCAACATTTTCTTTTTTAATCTTTTTACTATTTATATAGTTAACGAATATTTTTGGGTTTGTTTTACTTTCGATGGCAATACGTCTTTCTGTCTCCAGCTTTGCTGCCTTTATCTTTATTTTACACACTTTATTTTCTTCCCTATATCTTCTTAGTGCCTCTTCACTGCTCTCCTGTTTTAGTAGCTGACACGCTTTCTTTTTGTTTTTTATTGCCTCCTTTACATCTCAGTTGACCCACATTGGGTTTTTCCTGTTTCTAATTATTTTTTTTTACCATATGGTATGTACCGTATATACTCGAGTATAAGCCGAGTTTTTCAGCACAAAAAATGTGCTGAAAAATCTCCCCTCGGCTTATACTCGAATCACTGTCGGCGCTCGGGCGCTGTGATGGCCCGTGTACCGACAGGGACGCCTCAGTTATATGCGGCTCCTCAGGGAGCGCATATAACTGATTTCCGAGTTACGTGTTGGATTTCCTTTGACGTAGAGGCCTTATATACCTCCATCCCTCACTATGTGGCCATTTTAGGTCTTCAGTTTCATCTTAAAAATTTCAGCACCTACTCAGATGTTTTCATTTCCTATGTGTTGGGTGTCACACAGTTTCTAATGACACATATTTTTTTCAAATTTGACAATACATTCTTTTTTACAACTCAGAGGTGTGTCCATGGGGGCCAAGTTCTCCCCCTCCCTGGTCGATTTGGTCATAGCGTGGTGGGAGGCCATGTATATCGATACAGAGGCCAATCCCTTCGTGGACCACCTCGTCTGGTATGGCAGGTACATTGACGACCTCCTGGTCATTTGGGGCGCCGATGTATCTGCCATACCAGACTTTGTTGAATATCTCAACAATAATTCTCTTAATCTCTCATTCACCTCTTGTGTCGATTCGACTACTATAAATTTTTTGGATTTAACATTAGTAGGCAAACCGGAAGAGCGTATTAGTACTAAAACATACCGTAAGCAATAAAATTTTGCATCATCGCAGTTTTCTCTCAAGAAGTACTCCCAAGGCCATCCCTGTTGGTGAGGGAATTAGAGCAAAACGCAACTGCTCTTTGGCCCAAGACTTTGCACGTGAAACACGGAGAATACATAATAGGCTGAGATCAAGAGGGTACCCTGACTGGCTCCTTATGAGATCTGAAAACATTGTAGAGAAAAGATCACAGGATGAGCTTTTGATGTCACCAGTCACCCCCAAATCTAAGATGAATAACGATACTTTAACATTAGCATTGGATCATAGCCATCAGTTTCATGCTATTAAAAAGATTCTCCTTAAGTATCTCCCTATTCTAGGAGAGGACGAAATTCTAGAATCTATTCTCTCCCAAGGTTATAGAATCATACCCAAAAGGCCAAAAACGCTAGGTAATTTATTATCTCCCAATTTGATTAGATCAAATGACCATGTACCCACGTGGTTGAAATTTTGCGGGTTTTATAAGTGTGGGTCAATCCCTTGTCGCACATGTCAATATGTGCATCCTTCTAAATTTTTTTCTAATCGGGAGGGTAATAAAACATTTCCGATAAAGCCATATATTAATTGCAATTCATGTCACGTGGTCTATCTGGCCAGCCACGTGCACGACTTGTAATTTACAGTATATAGGTAGTAAATCCAGAAAATTAAATACAAGATTTCTAGAACATTTAAATGATGTAGACAGTAAGGCCATATGCAATCATTCAAATCTGTCTATGCATTTTAGGGAAATCCACCACCATTGCGCTAGTTTACGCATCATGGGTATTGACAGGGTTATAAAACTAGCCCGGGGTGGCGATCTCAAACATCTACTCCATGACCACGAAGCCTTTTGGATATTGACACTAAACACATCTTACCCTCAGGGACTTAATGCAAGGAGAGAAATTATGTTCCATTATTAGTGTTGGGGAATAGTGCAAATTTGTTTATTGGGTCATGTATATGTAGATTATGATTAGATGGGCCGTGTACATAATCAATATCAGATGGAAATTGTCTATAACCAATACATCTTTTTCTTTACAGCTATATTAATACACGTAAGAAATTAACATATATATATTTTTAGGGTGTTCTCATCATCCCATTCTATTTATATACTCCTGTTGTGTCTTCTTCAAAGAAATTAGTGATCTCCTTAATGTCCACCTGTTATGATATCATGTCTGTTTGTCAGTATTTGTAAACATCTTTATTTGTACCACTTGTGTTTTTTCTATTTTTCTATATTCCATATCATTATAAAAGAAAGGTTAGAAGTGATTATATTAATATTATCTAATTATGTCTCATGCCGTATGTCTCTCTTGTTTTTACTTACCTCCTGATTCCGCGCTGGTCTCTTTCCAGAGAATATGTCTCGGTTTGGGCTTTTTGCACATGTGCGAGCATTTGCCAGGTTGGCTTCATTGAGCTC
Source organism: Phyllomedusa bahiana (assembly GCA_025379985.1). NCBI lineage: Eukaryota > Metazoa > Chordata > Amphibia > Anura > Hylidae > Phyllomedusa > Phyllomedusa bahiana. The sequence goes on from JAODAL010055237.1 coordinate 4,228, forward strand.
CTGTGCGCATGTCACGGCGTCACTTCCGGTCTCGGAGCCCGCGTCCGGAAGTATGGTGCAACGCCGTGTAAACGAACACCGCGTTTATCAGGTGAGTGTAATGCTTTTTAATTGTATATTGTATATAAGTCCTGTTCTTAGCACTATTGTTAGGCTATGAGTAAGGGAGCCTCGTCTCCCAAAACGCGTTAGACTATGATTTTCTGGATGCTACCTTTTTAATGGAGTTCTAATAAAGAAGCTTTTTTACTGCAAAATTCACTTATGGTCCTGTTCCGGTGCTGTACCTACGCTTTACTCCGCATGTACCCCCATCTCCCTTGGACGTTTAACGTGCACGGATAGGACTCTCTGTATGGATGTGGTGAGCTGGCTACAAACAATTTTTTTCCCTTACAGCTGCCTATCCCTGCCCTATACCTGCCTACAGCCGGCCCTATACCTGCCCTATACCTGCCTATACCCTGCCTACAGCCTGCCCTATACCTGCCTACAGCCTGCCCTATACCTGCCTATGGGGCCATATACCTGCCTATGGGGCCATATACCTGCCTATAATCTGCTTATGGGGGACATATAACTGCCTATTACATGCCTATGGGGCCATATACGTGCCTTTTGGGACATATACCTGCCAATAACAGCATATAGGGCCATATATCTGCCTATAATTGCCTATGGGGGACATTAAACTGCCTATGTAATTTTATTGGTATCCATTTTTATTTTTAAAATTTACCAGTAGCCGCTGCATTTTCTACCCTAGGCTTATACTCGAGTCAATAAGTTTTCCCGTTTTTTGGGGCAAAAGTAGGTGCCTCGGCTTATACTCTGGTCGGCTTATACTCGAGTATATACGGTACTTCTCACAGTGGGCGCCTAAGATGTTTTTAAAGATCTCCCATTTATTTTTTGTTCTGCTATTTTTAAACACCTTGTCCCAGTCAATACAGTTTAGTGCCTGTCTAAGCAGGGTAAAATTAGCCTTCCTCAAATTCAGTGTTTTTGTGGCTCCATGACAAAAAGCTCTATTGAAGGATAAATGGAAGTTTATTATATTATGGTCACTATTCCCTAGGTGCCCCTCAACCTGAACCTTTGTTACTCTGTCAGGTCTATTAGTCAATATTAAGTCTAGAAGGACCTTTCCTCTAGTCGGTTCCTGCACCATTCGGGAAAGGTAATTATCTTTAGTTATAGACAAAAAACTGTTTCCTTTGTGAGAGCTACAGGTTTCAGATTCCCAGTTTATGTCTGGGTAGTTAAAGTCGCCCAGAATAATAACCTCATTCTGATTAGATGCTTCATCTATTTGCCTGAGGAGCATATCTTCTATGGGTTCTGTTATATTTGGAGGCCTATAGCAGACTCCTATTAGAATTATATTACTGTTACTACCCCCATGTATATTTACCCATAATGATTCCACCTGTTCAATACCTGTACCTATATCTTCCTGCAGTGTTGGCTTCAGACAGGATTTTACATAGAGACAGACACCTCCCCGCTTCCGGTGTTTACGGTCACTTCTAAAAAGACTGTAACCCTGCAAGTTTATGGAATGGTTTACAAAAGTTCTGCTAGTTTTATCACGTTTATTAATTTCCTGAGTCTATATCTCAAATTCTCAAATTTGAGGACTCATTCTTTGCATATACAATGTCTCCTCTTCAAGATGTCTTAAATGTGTTTAATAGCTGTAGCATTTCTATAAAAAAAAAACTTGTCTAACCAGGTGGGCAATTTAGGAAAATCAATTCTGTGGGACAGACATGATACGTCCTTCTTTATAAAAAGTGTGGTTACCATGGACATACAAATAACTGAGAGTGTAAACAGACTAAATAAATTGGAAAAATCTTACACTGATCTCTCCCTGAGTAACAAGCAATTGGTTCTCAAGATTAAGCAGTTAGAAGATCAACTGAGTAGCAATAGCGTAAGAATAATTGGCCTCCTTTGTAGAGAGGGCTATTACGGTATGTTCACATACAGTTTTTTGGGACATGCTTTAGCACATGGAAAATGTCCTAAAATCAGTCTCAGATAGTCCTCTATTTTTCTGCCATTGAATAAAATGTAAATTACGCCTCATTGTTCACATGAAGCGTAATTGCAAGATGTTTTTCAGACACAATTGCGGCCGTAAAAATAAGTGACATGTCAATCCTTGAGGCGCTTATGCAAGAAAAAATACTACAAGAAACAAAGTTGGATAGGATTTTTTAAAATATATTTCAAAGTAAGCATCAAAATACGTCTCTAATCAGACATTTTTTTCAAACAGATTTTGAAGCAGATATGAAGGAAGATTTTGAAGAGTAAATTTACTGTTCAAAAAATGCCACCTGAAAATACTCTAAGGGATATCTTGTATATAGTCCACCGCTTAAAGTAGTTTAAACTAGTATGCATGCAGCAGGTCAGTCATATAGGGTTTCCTCAATCCCCCACTTCAGTCGCGTAGTTTCTTGTTAATAGACTCCTGCAACCACAGCTTTAGCTTAGTAACTTTATTATCTTCGTTAAAACAACATAGCACAGCATATTATATATAAAGCTTAAATCCAGCTTGATACAGCCTTCTTAGAAAAAGTCTTAGCATGCATACAAACACAGGTAAATACCTTAAACATTAATACCTTACGGTAGCATGGAGTAGCACAGACAGCCGGCTGACTCGCAATCACTGCAACGTTTCAGGAGACTACGCCCCCTTTGTCAAGCAACATACTCTAAGGGAGACATGTATGCAAATAGGTGCATCGAAGTGCATTGTGCGAAGTGTATAATGTGCCTGAATCTATGAAAGTGGTTTTTGTGCGCTCATAAAAGGTATCTAAAGTTCAACACATCTCGGCTGTGTGTTTGCCGCATTAGAAATGTGTCAAACTTGCATACCCTATAGATAGGCTGTAAATAAAAGAAAAGTATTAGAATAGCATGTCAGTGAATAGAAATTATGGTAGTGATCTTGCTTGGTGGACCACAGGTCCCAGCAAGACCTGTGGTGTGCTGGCTCTTGCTGTATGTAGAATAGAGGCTGAGAGCAGCAAAAATAGATTTCAATACTGAACACCATCTGTCTTTAAATGCAGTAAAACATAAAAAAAATTAAAATCTGAACATTTTATTTTTAACATAATTCTAAAAAATATAGATCAGTGTGTTACTTAATTTAATATTAATTTTATATTCTATTAATTTTAAATACATTTTATAGGAGGTATTTAAATATTTTTGTGATACTATATACTTTTATATTAATTTTATATGATAACTTTTTTCATTTATATAATTTTATATAGTTTGATAATTATCATAAATGACTTTTTATTATTGTACTGGTGTAAGTTGAGAAATAACGGACATTTTTTGCCCTAATATCAAATCCAGCTCCATTTTGACTCCTCAGGCTCAAACAGACCACATTGAAATGTTTGTTCAAGCAGTAATGCGCCTAGTTTTGCCGACCCACATTCATATGTGTGTCTAATATTACGTGTCTGTGGTGCGACACGCCCCCAGAATGCCCCCTCATGTTAGGTGCATTAAAAAGTATTGGGTCTTATGAACAATGCACCAAACACATTCATGTGGCACATTATACAACACAACCTGCTTACTTTTGCCGCATTTAACACCAGAAAAGGGTGAAAAACCCATTCATACAGGCCTAAAAGTCTCCTCCAGCTTACCAATACTTGACTTCTCCACTTATGGGTTCAATGGGTTCAATTGCTGTCTTATCAATACCGTACAAAGAATGGTAATTAAAAACGGGTCTATTACTTATAAAAATATTAGAATATTTTTGTTGCAAATTTTCACAGATACAGAGACAAAAGAGCTGAATATAGCATATTGTAATTGCATTGATTGCTGTCTCTTTTTTACACCTATACTACTTGATAATTGATCATTCTTAAAATGATCATCGTTTGTTAATTAGGGGCTTGAAAATATTCAGTTCTAAGCATCCAATCTAAAATTGAACTCCATGCTGGTTGGAGCTCCTGTCACACAATAACAACAATGTACCATCTATGCTCGAGTCTAAGTGGACTTTTTTTTCACATTTTTTAGGCTGATAAAGCCTCCCGCGGCTTATACTCAAGTTCTATGTATCCAAAGTAAAACTCACCTCAGCTGAAAGTGCTGGAGTGTGCTACCAGGACCTGTCATATCACACGGAGGATGGGGAGTCATGTGACTGCTGTGTGCTTCAAGGACCTGTGATAATGTCACACGGAGCATGTGATGCTACTCAGTGTATGCAGAATTCTGCTGTACTGGTTGTGAGTACTGGTTGATGAGCTGTAGGAGAGCTTTGTATGTGTGTGTTTTATGTGCCTGCAGCAGAGCTGTGTGTTATGTGCTTGTAGCAGAGCCTAATGGGTGTAATGTGCATGTAGCTGAGCTGAGTGTGTGTAATTTGGCTAATTACTGGGGACAATAATTTCATACATGGTGGCACCAAGTCCTCTAATTGCTGCTCTTTGCTATGGCTGTCTTTCCTGGTTAATGAAAGGGCATCACTGACTTACTTGTTGCATTTCTAAAACACCTTATACTCCGATTCAATAATTTGTCTTTCCCCATTTTTGGGGTAAAATTAGGTATCTTGGCCTATATTCGGATGGCCTTTTTTTAGATTAGTAAATGTCCTCAAAAGGTTGTACAACAAAATATTTAGTCAAGAGCACCATTGTTATTAATTTTTTTCAGGTAAACCACAATTCAAAAGCAATGTCTGATTTTCATTAGTTCGTTTTTAGTAAATCCATTGCTACTTTTGTTGGTTTCAAGTGAATTTAGTGACAGTTGTAAATTTTTCTTTCCTTAATGGAAAATGTACTAACACATGTACTTTGTCCAGGTGTGCATGTTTCAAATGCAATACTATTAGTCACACCTAAAGGGTGATGATTCCAAAATGGGGTGACTTTAGGAAGTTTTACCTATACTGGTACTTTGCGGGCTTTTCAAATATGACATGGCACCTAATGGCATGGCATCAAAAACGGTGTTCCAAAAGCCAAAAAGCGCATCCTCCCTTGTACAATCTGACCCAGTGCCCAACAATACTTTTTATCAAACCCATATATAGCGAATTTCTAAACTTGGAAGAAATTGTGTAACAAATTTGGGGTGCTTTTTTCCAGGATTCCGTGTGAAAATGAAACTGCATAATTCATAGCTAAGGCTAAAAAAAATATGTTGAACACTTATGGAGTCAATATACACACCATATTTCTGGATATATCCCTTAAGGGGTGCAGTTTCCAAAATGAGGTTCTTTTTAGGGCTGTTTTAGCACCTTAGGGTGTCCACAAACATGGAATGGTGCCTAAAATACCTAATGAAAAAGAAACCACTAAAATCCAGAAAGTGTCCCTTTCCTAGTAACATCTACTGTGTTACAGCGAATAATGGCTACAAATTGAAAATGTACAAAAAAATTAAAATTTTGAAACCTTTGCGATAATTACTGTGAAATGCCTAAAAGGTAAACAAACTTCCTAAAGGCTGTTGAATACTTTAATGGACCCAGATTACAAGATGGGGTAATTTATGTGGGTGTTTAACATGCAGGCCCCTTAAATTAAAGCTGCATAAGAACTGGACTGGTTGCAAATTTTCTTGAAAATGGGAAAAAAAACTCAAAAATCCGCTACAAAGTACAGTAGTCTGTGTAAATTTAGTAGCAGGCTCTATTACCTTCCATACAGTGACCCTAGGTGGATATTAGAGATGGCCTGAATTTCTCAAAAATTCGGTTCAACGGGTCACTCTCCGCCGACTTTTCCGAAAAAATTCGTTTTCGGTCCGAATACTTCGGCAACGAATCACGTTAAAAAACAGCTATGTACCAGCTCCCAGAGCCTGCAGGGTGCAGTAGAACGTTGTGCCTCTAATGCTTTAAATATGCTGAGGGGGGCGCTTGTTTGGTCTTCATAAACAATGTTGTGTTTTTAAGATGACAAAGACGACACATGACTGCCCCGCCGCTCTTAGAATAGCTTCACAAAAAAAAAACCAGGGCACATAAGAGGGCAAAACAGACCAAAAAAACACAAGCGGGAATGTACCTGATAAAGTCATGCAGCGAAGCTGGAAAAAACCAAGCTGAGAGGCTCAGGTGGCAACATATAGAGAAGAGGTGTGGGAGGTGACGGCGGCAGCCACAGCAGCATGAGGTTCAGGCAGAGGCTCGAATGACATTCAGGAGGCGGCAAATAACAGTATTTAGGCCACGAGTGGCACAAAGAAACCGTGTGGAGGCACGGCGGCAGCAAGTATGATGTCAGACAGTGGCACAATGACATATAATGGGAGGGAGCGGCAAAACCAGTATTAAGGGCACAGAGTGGCAACAATCACACCGTGTGGAGGTCACCCGGCAGCAGTATAGAGGTCAGGCAGTGGCAAATGAACATTGATGGATGCGGGCAAAACAGTAATGTCAGGCCAACAGAGGATGGCACAATGAAACAGGTGGAAGGTCCCGGCGGGCAGCAGTAAATGAGTCAACAGTGTCACAATGACATTTAAGAGGCGGTAAAAACAGTATTAGGCGGCCACGATTGGCACAAAGAAAATGTGGAGGTCACCGGCGGCAGCAGTATGAAGGTCCGACAGTGGCACAATGACAATATGGATGCGTGCAAAACAGTTAATAGGCCACAAGTGGCACAATAGATACCGTGTGGAGGTCACGGCGGCAGCAGTAAGAGGTCAGCCAGTGGCACAATAGACAATATGGAGGCGGAAAAACATATATAGGGGCACAGAGTTGGGCACAATACACACAAAGTGTGGAGGGTCACGGGCGGGCAGCAGTATGCGGTCAGACCGTGGCACAATGGCATTCTGGAGGTGGCACAACCAGTATTAAAGGGGTCCACAGAGATGCACAATGCATCCAGTGATAGGCGGAACACGGCTGCCGCAGTAAGCGTCCGACCGTGGAGCACAATGGCATTCAGGATGAGGGCAAAACATGTATTAGGCCACAGAGATGGCACAATGATACACGTGTAGGCAGAGGTCAGGCGGCAGCAGTATCGAGGTCAGACAGTGGCCCAATGACCACTCAGGAGGGGGCAAAAACAGGAGTCGGCCACCCGTGAATGGCGGGCACGGCAGCGATACCACGGCAGCAGCATGAGTCAGACCAGAGATCCCCAATGACACAGTGTGGAGGGCCCGACCGGAGATCCCAGCACAGCAATGCTGTCAGAGAGGTGGCCACAAAGACATTCTGCAGTGTCAACCTAGTATTAGGCCACAGCGCGGGCACAATGACCTGAGAGCGGAGGTCACCGTGCGGCACACGCACAAGAGGTCCAGGCAGTGGCACAATGCCCGAGAGAGGAGGTGATGACAGGAGCAACAGCATGAGGTCAGAGAGTGTGCACGAAGACATTCTCTGCAGGGTGGCCAAAAGTAATAGGCCACAAAGCGGCACAATGACTGACAGATCGGCGGTCACGGCGGTGCCAGCAAGCATGAGGTCCTGAGGCGTGGCACAAAGACAGAGAGTGGAGGTGATGACAGGAGCAACGAGGCATGAGGTCAGAGAGTGGCACAATGACATTCTGCAGGTGGCAAAATAGTAATAGGTCCCCCACAAGCTCACAATGAACTGTGAGCGGAGGTCCCGAGCGGCATCAGCTATTGAGTCAGCCAGTGGCATAATACAGAGAGTGAGGTGATGACAGAGCAACAGCATTAGGTCAGAGAGTGGGCACCATGACCATTCCTGGAGGTGGCAAAACAGTACCCAGGCCGCAGAGTGGCACAATGCACAGTGGTGGATGTCACGGCACCAACGCAACTGCAGCAGCAGCATGACACATAGAGTGCACAATGACCAGAAGTAGAGGTGGGTGGCAATACCAGTACCTCTGGTCAAGAGACGGTTGTAGGCAGATGGAGAAACCTATCAGCAGATTATGGGCAATCAGGCCGTGTGGCGCAATCCGAATAGCTGGGCAGAGGCAGGTTCGTATTATAGAACCCCGGACTTGACCCTAAGGCATTGGAGTTGATGAAATCCTGGCCGATCCACACGCCTTATTTCATCCTTGAACAAAGGTCAAGTCGCTCAACATATTCCCGTGGACCACGCGGTACTCCTTGGGGTAAACATGAGCCCCCTCCGCAACTGAAACACCCGCTCGATGCCACACTATACTGGCCGGGCAGGACAGCATTCTCCACTGCAAACTTACTCGGCAAGTTGCGGCCACACATCCATGTGGCTGCCCAGTAGACCAGCGGATCTTCTTAACTGGGGTGCAGAGGCTTGTTCCAAGTAGGCCAACAACCTGTTGGTTCAGGGGAGCCTCTCCCCCAAGTCCTGCTGCTGCTGCTGCTGCTGCTGGTGACTGCCCGCCTCACTAGGCGGGTGAGGAAGCTGCCATAGTGACTCCCGACTTAGGTTACTGCTGATGGACTGGTAACTACATGCTCCTACCCCTCCACTCTTCCCCCAGCAATTACCGCGAGCAGTAGTACTAGCGCTGAGGAACCCCCCCGGCAGAACCCTGTCAAGGAGGGACCGATGCCGCACATAGGACGACCAACTGATACGGAAGGATTTTCCTTCCCATAGCATTTGATTTGTCTTCCCTCTCAATAGCAGGGAAAAAGGGCTCCCATTTTTGGACCGGTACGAGGGTCCCATAGGTGGCGAAGCCAGAAGTCGAATCCCACTGCCGGATGCTGACTATTCGGCCTGTCACACCTAGCCAGGCAACATAAGCATGCTGGGCTGGACATCTGCACATGACTCCGCAAGGGGCACCCTGCCCCTCCAATTCCACAGAATAACTGCCCACGGAGCTTGGGAGACCATCTCCTCGTCTTCCTCATCTCCATCCACCTCCTCCAGCTGCTCCTCGCTCCTCCTCTCCTGTCCACCTGGGTAGAAAATCCACTCATTTCAAACCAGACATGCTTCTGCTCCAAGTCCTCCTCCTCCTCCTCCTCCATTTCAGGTCCCCACCCTGGACCTCATGTGGCCACGAGATGTAGTCGCCAACATCTCCCCATTCCCCCTGCCCAGACGAGATTTTTCAGCAAATCTGTCCAGACAAGAAGAAGGACTGACGTATTCATCCCGTCGTCCTGGCACTGACAAAAAACCGTGCCTCCTCATAAATGGGCCTCAACAAACGGCAGGATGTCACGCAATGACTGCCACTGCTTGCACAACAAAAGTATACAACAGGGGAGTACTTCTGATCTGCCTGGATCATCATCAAAAACATACCGTAATGGCCTTTCTCTTTCATCTGACAGTCGTCCCACATGTTGCAGGCTGGAACTTCCCAGCGGGTGGAAACATCGCATATCATACGTGTTGGGGGAGGCCGATCTGGTGCCGCTGCAACTCGAGGAGGGTGTTGCCCTGGCAAATTGTACGGAATGGATAAAGTGCATGCACAGTATTCCTGGCCAATTTCAGAAAGTTCTGAAGATCGGTGGAAACTTCAGGAACCTTTTTTTACAGTTACAAACCATATTGAACACGTGCGCCATGCAGGGCGCATTGAACCATCCTCCCACCCTCGGTGCAGCGCGGCACACCATGTGTTGTCCTCCTCATCTGTCCGCCACCATGGTTCCGATTTGCAGTTGGCGCGGAGAAAGCACACAATCGATTTCCTTGCTGCATTACGCGGAGCAGTTCCTCCCCCTGTGTGACTTTCTTCGCAGCCGAGGCAAGCTATAGTGTTAGAACTTGCGGTGACACCGCCTGTGCCCTACACAAGTGGTAATGATGTAGCAGTACTTGTGAGGCTGAGATGGTGGAGGATGGTGGAGGAGAGAGGAGGCGGACATTGCGCAGGACAAGCAAGTTGAACCAACGGGAGGAGAAAGCTCGTCTCCCTTTCCTGTCCAAGTTGTGGTGTGCCTGGGCAGGAAGCACATTCACCCAGTGGCCGAAAAGGACATTACTGGCCCTGACCGTAGTTCCAGCTCCAGACGTCGCGGGCTGCCGTGTACCTGTGGAAACAAACCGATAATAGCTCAATTACTCGACCCACTTTCTGTTCTACAAATTTTATGAAGTGCTGGGTACTCTATGTACGCCTTTTTGGAAAAGAAATTAACGGCTTTGGAACTCCCTCATCTCGCTCGGCACAAGCCCTTATTTCTCTGAATGGTGCAGAAGTCCACCATTTGGAAGGGAGGGACTGCAGTAACCAACAAACTACCGGGAGCACGTCCAGCTGCTGCACCTTAGGATGGTTTGGGTGACGCATACTTGTTGGCTCTTTACAATCGCTCGCTCTGAACGACTGCTGGCGCCAATGAGTAGCGAGGACAGGAGCATTGGACCGGGAGAGATGTCAAAGAGAAACAGCTGCCTTCTGCAGAGGTTTTAGGAGCCTACTGGCTGAAATGTGCATGCTGCCACTGGCCGCTCTGCTGGCTGGCAGCGGCAATGACCTCCACATCAGAGCCCACGTTTCTTCTCCTAGGCCAACCGGATGGTGACGCTGCATGTTTGATGGCAGGGCCGTTGTGGCCAACGTTCGCTCCCTGGCCACGCTTCCACTTTACCTGCCCTCAGATTCTACATAAAACCCATATTCGCTCCTCCGGTGTCCTTTGCAAAGAACAGCCACACCGCCAGAGTAGCTGATTTTTAACCGCCAAACGCTACCGCACTGAGTGACTACATGCCGCCGATGAACCGCTGCCCACGGCCTCGCTGAAGCCCCTGTGCCGCTACTGTCCTTGGACCTGCGAAGCGGTTTTGCTACCCCGTGGCCGCTTGGCTCCCCGACCTCACGACTGCTGCTACACCCCTGCTAGACATCACGGCCACCAAACAACCCACTTGCTGGGCATGCGCCGCTGCCCTTACGTCGCAAGCTGAACATCCCTCTTCTCCCTGAACGATATTGATGAAAGCCCTTGCTTCAAACCCGGCGTCCCAGTGCGGTCGGCTACATCATCATCTATTTGGTGTTTCAATCGTCACTACTGTCCTCATCACCGGCTTGTGGTAAGGCCGAAGGATGACCTCCCTCACACAAGACCTCCCATGCCACTCTCCACATCTATACTTGCCGCTACTGCAAGAAGATGGGGATATGGCCCCATTTCTTCTTTACCTTCTCTCTTTCGCTGCCGCCACGTAGCTGTCATGACTGCCCTCCACAAATTGTTCAACCCCGCTATAATTAGTGGCGCTGAGCCAAGACACATAGTAGATTATCCCCTGGCTGTAGGATCTGGATGGACAGAGGCGGCTGAGACAGGTGAGGGGCCTGCTGACCTCGCTCCCCAGGGCCCATGCCAACATAAGTTGTTGTGCTGAGGTTCCCCCACCGACTCTTGGCTAGGGTTTGAAGGATTGTCATCTAGGAGGAGAGATGACCTATAGTCAACCAATCAAGTAACCCTTGGGTTCTGAACAACACACGGCCTGCTAGATGACCGGCGGCAGTTGTGCCAACACCGTAGTGACCCTCCTGCGGCGCACGTCCCCATTGCTGTGCCTGCGACCTGGGCCCGTTTCAACATTTTGTGTGCCACTGCCACTCGCGTTGCCAGAGAAGCCTGCCTACCTCTCTGAACTGACAAACTGTTTTGTTCTAAAAATGTTACAGACAATACTGTTTGATGAAGCTATCTTTATAAGATAATATACACTCCTGTTTTTGTACTCCAAATGAACCCATTAACAAGCTTGAGTTGAACCCTTGGATAATAAATTTGCGTCCACAAATGGCCAGGAAAAATTTTACTTGTAGTGTCGGTTTACAAGCACTGTGTGTTTTACTAAATTGTAAAAGCACAAACAGGCTTATTAACCTCGCTTGTGAATATGCTACAAGACAAATGTATATATATTGATCGGTGTTTGAAAAAGACGGTTTATTTTTTGTCAGCCCAAGCAGCAAAACAACGCTTAATTAACACCCTGGGAGTAATTGACGGGCCAAAGAATTGAGCCGCCCAAACTAGTAGCGTGTATACAATTGGCGTGTTTTCCCCTTCTATTCCCCCTCAACGCCACACAAACAGAGATACAGTTAGTAATTTGCCTTTGCTTGTGAATTAGGCCTACCAAAAAAAAATAAATATATATTTGCGTAGAAAAAGACGGTTTATTTTTTGATCAGCACACCAGCAAAACAACGCTTAATTAACCCCTGGCTGTCAATTATGCTCAAAAGAATAGAGCAGCCACAAACTACTAGCTTGGTGGCGTGGGTACAATTGGCGTGTTTTCACTCTATCTCTGAGTACAACCAACCCAAGAGGAAAAAAAATGTAAAAACCTTCCGCGTTGTGAAATATGGTACATGAAATTGTAATTTTTGGTTGGTGAAAAAGGACTTTAATTTTTGTCACCACCGCAGAAAAACCAATGCTAATTAACCCCTGGATTAAAATTGTTGCCAATCACTTGAGTAACCACAAACAACACTTTGTAGCAGTTACAATGGCGAGTTTTCCTACGCTACACAACCAAAGAAAAAATTGTAATTACCTTCGCTTGTGAATTATGTACAGGAAAATTGTAAATTGTTAGGTGGTGAAAAAGAACGGTTTTAATTTTTTGATTTCACCACAGCAGAAAAACAATGCTTAATTTAATCCCCTGGATGTAAAATTGTGGCCAAACAATTGAGCAACCACAAAACTAACGAGCTTTGTCGACGTGATACAATTGCGTGTTTTCTATCCTACACAACAAGAGCAAAAAATAGTAATTAACCTTCGAGTGTGAATTATGTACAGGAAAATTTAAATTTTTGGCGTGAAAAGAACGGTTTATTTTTGTCACCACAGCAGAAAAACAACACTTAATTAACCCCTGGATGTAAAATTGCGCCAAACAATTGAGCAACCACAAACTACGAGCTTTGTAGCGTGTTACAATGGCGTGTTTTCTACGCTACACAACAAGAGAAAAAATTGTAATTAACCTTCGCTTGTGACTTATGCTACAGGAAAATTTATTTTTTGGCGGTGAAAGACGGTTTATTGTAGTCCCCAAAGCAGAAAAACAACGCTTAATTAACCCCTGGATGTAAATTGCCGCCAAACAATAAGAGCAACCACAAACAACGAGCGTTTGTAGCGAGTTACAATGGCTGTTTTCTACGCTACACAACAAGAGAAAAAATGAAATTAACCTTCGCTTGTGAATCATGCTACAGGAAAATTGTAATTTTTTGGCGTGAAAAAGACGGTTTTATTTTGTCAACACAGCCAAAAAACAACACTTAATTAACCCCCTTGGATGTAAATTGTGCCAAACAATTGAGCAACCACAAACCTACGAGCTTTGTAAGCGATTACAATGCGAGTTTTCTACGCTAAACAACAAGACGACAAAAATTATAATTAGCCTTCGCTTGTGGAGATTAGGCTGCAGGAAAAAATGGATTTTTAGCGTAGAAAGACGTTTATTTTGTCACCCTACAGCAGAAAAACAACGCATAATAACCCCTGGATTTAAAATGCACCAAACAATTGAGCAACCACAAACTACGACTTTGTAGCGTTTACAATGTGCGTGTTTTCTAACGCAACACAACAAGAGAAGAAATGAAATTAACCTTTCGCTTGTGAATCATGCTACAACTGAAAATTTGAATTTATGTCGTGAAAAAGACGGTTTATTTTTGTCACCACAGCAGAAAACCAACACATAATAAACCCCAGTATGTAAATTGCGCCAAAACAATTGAGCAACCACAACTATACGAGCTTTGTTAGTGTGTTACAATGGCGTGTTTTCTACCATCCCCCCCATCTACACAACAAGAAGAAATTGTAATTAACCTTCGCTTGAGAATCATGCTACAGGACCATTGTAACTTTTGGCGGTGAAAAAGACGTTTATTTTTTGCGTCACCACAGCAGAAAAACACAACATAAATTAACCCCTGGAAGTAAAATTGCGCCAAACAATTGACAACCACAAACTACAACTTTGTAGCGTGTTACAATGGCGTGTTTTCTACGCTAAACAACACAACAAGAGAAAAAAGTTGTTAATTAACCTCGCATTGTGAATTAGCTACAGAAAATTATATTTTTGCGTGAAAAAGACGGTTTTCCTTGGAGTCACCACAGCAGAAAAACAACGCTTAATTAACCCCTGGAAGTAAATTGCGCAAACAATTGAGCAACCCACAAACTAAACGACTTTGTAGCGTGTTTTACAATGGGCGTGTTTTCTAACGCTACACAACAAAGATAAAATTATAATATAGCCTTCGCCATGTAATTTGGTCATGCAGGAAAAATGGATTTTTTGCTTTGAAAGACGGTTTATTTTTGGTCACCACAGCAAAAAACGACACTTAATTTACCCCCTAGGATGAAATTGCACCAAACAATTGAGCAAACCAAAAACTACGAGCTTTGTACGTGTTTACAATTGCCGTGTTTTCTACGCTACACAACAAGAGAAGAAAATTGTAATTAACCTTCGCTTGTGAATCATGCTACAGGAAAAATTGATAAATTTGGCGGTGAAAAAGACGGTAATTATTTTTGTCCCACACAGCAAAAAACAACACTTAATTAACCCCCTGGATGTAAATTTGTGCCAAACAATTGAGCAACCACAAACTACGAGCTTTAACGGTTACAATGGCGGTTTCTAACGCAAACACACAAGAGAAAAAATTAATAATTAGCCTTCGCTTAGTGAATTAGGCCTGGCATGAAAATGGAATTTTGGCGCTGAGAAAGAACCGGTTTATATTTTTGTCACCACAGCAGAAAAACGAACGCTTATTAACCCCTGGATGTAAATTTTGCACCAAACAATTGAGCAACCACTAAACTACGAGCTTTGTAGCGTGTTACAAAGGCGTGTTTTTCTACGCTAACACACAAGAGAAGAAAATGTAATTAACCTTCGCTTGTGAATTATGCTACAGGAACAATTGTTAATTATTGGCGGTTGAAAAAGACGGTTTCTGAGTCACCACAGCAGATAAACAACGCTTAATTAACCCCTGGATGTAAATTGCGTGCAACAATTGAGCACCACAAACTACGAGCATTGTAGCGTGTTTACAAATGGATGTTTTCTTCGTTACACAACAAGAGAAAAAATTGTAATTAACCTTCGCTTATGAATTATGCTACAGGAAAAATGTAATTTTTGGCGGTGAAAAAGACGGTTTATTTTAGTCACCACAGCAGAAAAACAACGCTTAAATAACCCTTGGAGTTTAAATTGGTGCCAAACAATTGAGAAACCACAAAACTGCGAGCTTTGTAGCGTGTTTACAATGCGTGTTTTCTACGCTTGACCCAACAATAGTAAAAAACGATTATAATTAGCCGTTCGCTTGTGAAATTAGGCTGCAGGAAAAATGGATTTTTTGGCATTGACAGACGGTTTTATTTTTGTCACCACAGCATAAAAACAACGCCTTAATTAACACCCCTGGAGTGTAAATTGACCAAACAATTGAGCAACCACAAACTACGAGCTTTGTAGCGTGTTACAATTGCGTGTATTCTACGCTACAAACAACAAGAGAAAAAATTGTAATTAACCTTTGCTTGTGTATTATGCTACAGGAAAATTGTATTTTTTGGCGGGAAAAAGAATGGATTCTTGGAGTCACCACAGCAAAAAACAAACGCTTAAATAACCCCTGGATGTAAATTGCGCAACAATGGAGCAACCACAAACGACGAGGCTTTGTAGCGTGTTACAATGTGCGTTTTTCTTCGATACACAACAAGATAAAAAAGTTGTAATTAATACCTTCTCTTGTGAATTAAGCTACAGGAAAATATGTAATTTTTGGCGGTGAAAAAGACGTGAGTTATTATTTTGTCACCAAGCAGAAAAACAAACACGTAATTAACACCCTGGATGTAAATTGCGCCAAACATTGAGCAACCACAAAACTACGAGCTTTTGTAGCGTGTTAACAATGGCATTTTTCATACGCTACACAACAAGAGAAAAAATTAAAATAACCTTCGCTTGTTGAATAATGCTACAGGAAAAATTGTAATTTTTGCGTGAAAAAGACTGTTTATTTAGTCACCACAGCAGAAAAACAACTCTTAATAAACCCTTGGATGAAATGTGCCAAACATTGAGAAACCACAACACTACTGCGAGCTTTTATAGCGTGTTACAATGGCGTGTTTTTCCTACGCTACACAACAAGAGAAAAAATTGTAATAAACCTTTGCTTGTGAATTATGCTACAAACAGGAAAATTTTATTTTTTGGCGGTGAAAAAGACGGTTTCTGGAGTCATCACAGCAGAAAATCTCGCTTTAATTAACCGCTTAGGAAATAAATTCGCGGCAAACAATTGACAAACCACAAACTACGAGCATTGTAAGCTGTTTACTATAGCGTGTTTTCTACTCACACAACAAGAGAAGAAATTGTAATTAAAACCTTCGCTGTGAATCATGCTTACAAGGAATAGTGGTAATTTTGCGGTGAAAAAGACGTTATTTTTGTCACCAAGCAGAAAACAACACGTAATTAACCCCTGGATGTAAATTGTGCCAAACAATTGAAGCAACCACAAACTACGAGCTTTGTAGCGTGTTACACATGGCGTGTTTTCTACGCTACACAACAAGAGAAAAACATGTAATTAACCTTCACTTGTGAATTATAGCTACAGAAAATTATATTTTTATTGGCCGGTGAAAAAGAAGGTTTCTTGGAGTCACCACAGCAGAAAAACTAACGCTTAATTAACCCCAGGATGTAATATTTGCACAAACAAATGAGCAACCACAAACTACGAGCCTTTTGTACGTGTTACAAATGGGCCGTGTTTTATAACGCTACACAACAGAGAAAAAATTTATATTAACCTTCGCTGTGAATAAGGCTGCAGGAAAAAATCGGTTTTTTTTGGCGGTGAAAGACGGATTTTTTTTGATCACCTACAGCAGAAAAACAACGTTAATAACCCCGATTAATTGTGCCAAACATTGACAACCACAAACACAGAGCATTGTAGTGTGTTACAATGGCGTGTTTCTACGCTACACAACAATAGAAAAAATTTATAAATAACCTTTGCTTGTGAATTTATCTACAGGAAGAATTGTAATTTTTGGCGTGTGAACAAGACGGTTTATTTTAGTCACCACAGCGAAAAACATACGCTTAATTTTTAAACCCCCTTTTTTTGGGGGAAAAAAAAAAAAGTTATAAAAAAAATTGTGCCAAACAATTGGGAGCAACCCACAAAGTGCGAGCTTTGTAGCGTGTTTACAATGGCGTTTTTTCTACGCTAACACACAAGAGAAAAAATTGTAATTAACCTTTGCTTTGTGAATTAATGCTACAGGAAAATTGAATTTTTTTTTGGCTTTAAAAAGACGTTTCATTGAGTCACACAGCAGAAAAACAACGCTTAATTAAACCCCTGAAGTAAATAGCGGCAAACAATTGAGCAACCACAAACTATACGAGCTTGTAACGAGGTTACAATGGCGTTTTTCTACGCTACCCAACAAGAAAGAAATTGCAATGAACCTTCGCCTTGTAATCAATGCTTACAAGAAATATTGTAATTTTTGGGCGGGAAAAAGACGGTTTATTTGGTCACCACAGCAGAAAACAACACGTAATTAACCCCTGGATGTAAATTGTGCAAACAAATGAGCAACCACAACTACGAGCTTTGTAGCATGTTACAATGGCGTGTTTTCTACGAACCAACAAAGAAAAAATTATAGTTAAACCTGCGCTAGTGAAGTAAAGGCTGCAGGAAAATGGATTTTTTTGGCGTGAAAGTCGGATTCTTTTTGTCACCATCAGCAAAAAACAACGCTTAATAACACCTGGATGTAAAAATTGTGCCAACCAATTGAGCACCACGAAACTACGAGCTTTGTAGCGTTGTACAATGGCGTGTTTTTCTACGCTACACAACAAAGAAAAAATTGTAATTAACCTTTCGCTTGTGAATCATGCTACACTGAAAATATCTAATTTATGGCTGAAAAAGACGGTTTATTTTTGTCACCACAGCAGATAAACAACACTTAATTCACCCCTGGATGTAAATTGCGCCAAACAATGAGCAACCACAACTACGATCTTTGTAGCGTGAGTTACAATGGCGTGTTTCTAATGCTACACAACAAGAAGAAGAAATTGTAATTAACCTTCGCTTGAGAAACATGCTACAGGAAAAATTGTAACTTTTTGGCGGTGAAAAAGACGGTTATATTTTTGTCCACACAGCAGAAAAACAACACTTAATTAACCCTGGATGTAAATTGCGCCACACAATTGAGCAACCACAAACTACGAGCTTTGTAGCGTGTACAATGGCGTGTTTCTAGCTAACACAACAAGAGAAAAAATTGTATTAACATTTTAGCTTGTGATTATGCTACAGGAATATTAGTAATTTTTGGCGGTGAAAAGACGGTTTATTTTTAGTCACCACAGCAGAAAACAACGCTTTAATTAACCCTTGGAAGTAAATTGTGCCAAACAATTTGAGCAAACCACAAACTGCGTCGCTCTGATAGGCGTGTTTACAAATGGCGTGTTTTTCTACCTACACAGCAAGAGAAAAAATTGTAATTAACCTTGCTTTGAGAATTAAGCATAAGGAAAATTTAATTATTTTGGCGGTGAAAACAATAAAGGAACGGTTTCTTGGAGTCACCACATCAAAAAAGCAACAGCTTAATAATCCCCTGGATGTAAATTGGCGGCAAACCAATTGACAACCACATACTACGAGCTTTGTACGTGTTACACTGGCGTGGTTATTCTAACGCTACACAACAAGAGAAGAAATTGTAATTAAACTTCGCTGTGGAAATCATGCTACAGTAACATTTTTATCTTATGGCGGTGAAAAAGACGGTTTATTTTTGTCACACAGCAAAAAAACAACGCTTAATTAACCCCGGGGTTGAAAAATTGTGCCAAAAAATTGAGCAACCAAAAACTACGAGTTTGACGGTTACAATGGCGTGTTTTCTACCACAAAACAAGAAAAAAAATTTTAATTAAAGGGGTTTTTATCTTTTCATTAAAGGGGTCTTCAGAAAAAGGGACATGAAAAAAAGCAATTTTGCAATTGGATGTCTTTACAAAGGCCTTGTTTTTTCAGTGTCCCTTATCTTGTGTTTTTTTTTACACTGAATCCCGTGTGGGCTAATCCCCCCTGATCCCCCTCCTTGCAATTCACTAGTGAGAGCTCATTTACCTTCTGTACAGCCCCCGGGGCGATTCAGGGCTGTGTGTCGACTCAGAGTTAGTGGGCCTGCTTTCGTTTCCCCCCCTACAGAAACAGACTGCAGTAGATTGTAAAATGAAAAACATGACAGTTTTGCCCTGGCCTAAACCCCTGCATACAAGATCTGTGCCTTCTTAAAAACTGTAATAATCTCCAGCTGTGAAGATCAGTGCTCAGATTAATTGAATGCGCCTGGGGTATGTATACGCTCTTATAAAAAAAACTGCATAAGGAACACAGATATGTGGACCAGAGGGGAGGGGAGTCTCAGGCCAGCAGTGAAGGGGTATGTCATCCAGCGGGAGGGAAGAAACGCCCCTGCATTCACCCGAGCTAGGAAGCTAAGAGAAGTGTGCTCAGGAAGTAAGGAAGCGATACACCCCTTTAACCTTTGCTTGTAATTAGGCTACAGGAAAATTGTAAATTTTTGGCAGGAAAAGACGGTTTTTTGGGGTCAACACAGCAAAAAAACGCTTAATTAACCCCCGGATGTAAATTGTGCCAAACAATTGAGCACCCCCAAACTACGAGCTTTTAGGTGTTACAATGGCGTGTTTTTTTTACGCTACACAAAAAAAAAAAATTGTAATTAAAACCTTTGCTTGTGAATTATGCGCAGGAA